>ML812127.1:114218-126472 GCA_009831015.1 Picea engelmannii
TCATATACTAGCTCAGGACTAGGGCCTTGGAATAGGTTGGAGAGTAAACTCTCCAAGGCCACTCAAACCAAACATTGGAGTCTGTGATAGGGAGTGTAGAAGTCCAGTTACGTGGAATTTATCCGGGACCCCCCTCTAACACAGGGGATAAACACGAGGTTGTGTAAGGAAAGGTAGCGGAGATAACCCCTCCAAAGCCGGACCGAACGTAGTGGAGAACACATATCGAGGATTTGTTGAGGGATTCCGTCGTTTGCATTTGCCACGGAGCTTCGTGGGTCTCGAATCGATTCGAGGTCCTCAGTTGTCTTCCAGACCATTTGCTCTCGATACCCTTGACAGGTTTCGGGCTTGATACCCTGCTCATTGTGGTCTACCCGTCTATCGACTGTACCCGCCTGGTGACTGTTCGCGTGATGGAAAACTAGTTTCCAATCTTTTCTAGGGACATACACAGGTGACTGCGGGGGTAAACCGCGGTACCTAGGACAGACATCGGGCCACGCTTTGCAGAGTATACCCGGAGGGTGCTTCCGTATTCGAGTTGCACTTGCACCGGTAAGTTGCTCTAGTGTTGGTTGTTGTAACTGTTCTTCAAAATAGTTAGTGATTGCTTGTCTTATCTCATAGGGGCTTATTTTTAGTGCGTGTTACTGTTTGAACGTGTAGAATACCTTAGCGTGTCTTGTATCTTCTCACACAGTGGAGGATCCCGAGCTCCGCCGGTCATGAAGGCTCTTAGGCCTGCCGTCGGTTAGACTGGAGCCACCCCCGCCACCATTGAGGCGGAAGCTAGACCAACAAGGGTCTTTCGAAGCAACTGGGTTACCAACCATTGAGCCCGAACAACTCCCGGAGGAATCAACCGCCAATCTTGGTTCGGTTGAAACCTCAACCACTGATACTTGGCCATCGATCATTGTACCTATCCAATTTTACGAATGCCTGTCAGTGCCTCACACAGTTATGGAGCCAAATACTGTTACTTCTTCTGGGAATTCTTCCATTCCCACCACCGTTGCTACCACAGGAGAAGCATCTCCTAACTTTTCGTCGTCGGTCCGGGCCACCATGGTCTTGGCCGCAACTACGTCGTACAGTGGACTGACCCCATCTATAGCGGCGACCACAAACCCCTTCACACCTATATCGACAGGCTCTCCTTTTTCATACGGTATGCCCAGTTCAGGTACAAGTCCTGCACTCACTCACTCCACTTTACAGACTTTGGGTCTGGGGGCAGGGAGCTCTAACGCTCCTCTGCAAGGTTAGCTTGGGGGCATTCCTATCCCTTTCAATGCTTTTCCTTACGCTGGAGGTCATATCTCTCCTTCGTCCCCTTCACTTGGTGGCCTGCATCAACAGTCCTCCAGGCAGCCTGCACACACAAGTTCATTTGGAGCTGGGAGTCAAGGAACACCTGCGCAAACACTGCCGGTAGGTTCATCATCGTTTGTTTGGAACGAGACATTTGGTAACAACACTTTCACATCCACTGCTTTCCCATCTGGGGGCACTCCCATATTTGGACAGTCTACTCCCACGCAAAGTACTATTCCTGCGCCGGGGGCACATATACCAGGACCTTGGAACTCAGGACAAGGATCCGTTCCCTCCTCTGGAATGCCGTTCTGGGGTAATTCTTTCCACAGTCAATGGNCCAAAGTCTGTCAAACACGATGAATGCCCAACATCCTATGTCCTTTATGGGGAATCAACCAATGATGTCTCCACAGATGCAAAATACTTACGCTCGTCAGGGCCATGGTTTCTACCAGAATCCGGGCCAGCAACCAAACTTTTCCTGGCAACCTGGTGCCAGTCAAACTCCAAGACCCTTTTTCCCAGGCTATCAACAACAACCCAAACTACCATTCCTAGCGACGTTACACTTCCCCGATTTGACAAGGTTGTTAAATGATCCTATTTGTCACGATCCACGTTGGCCTCCCATGCCAACGAAGTTTCCTTCAGACATTCCAAAGTTCGAGGCCAAGCCTAACGAAGATCCAGGTGATCATGTGACTACTTTCCACCTTTGGTGTTCATCTAACTCACTGAAAGATGATTCTGTCCAGTTGCGATTGTTTCAACACACTCTTATCGGGAGTGCCACGAAATGGTACATCGAGCTTGATCGCTCACGATATTATTCTTTTGGTGAACTGGCTATGGCCTTCCTTAACCATTTCCAGTTACCTGTGAGATACTACGTGGACAACATACCATATCTCTGATCATATCCGAGAGTGGAGACGCCGAAAGAGTCTAATCAAAGTACCGGTTCCACCAACATTCCTGCTTGAGTGGTTCCTTTAGTCTTTAGTACCGCAATTATCCAAAGATGTCTCGACTTCAAGAGTTTTCTCCGAAGAAGATGCCATCATGAGGGCTCAACAGTTTGAGCTTATCTATTCTCAGTCTGGTTTATTATACAACATCCTGTCGGATGCTCCACGATCAATACTGGATAAAACTAGACAGAGAGCTGGACCACATGCCGATGATATTGTTGTTTCAGCCCAAACCAAGCCCGCTGAGAAATTAACAAAACAATTGCAACAATTATCTATACAACACTCAACGGCCAGCCAAACTACTGCTTTGGCTCCTCCTCCTACCCAAATGTCGGAAGTACACTCCGTGCAGACGACTAACCCAAAGGCTAACCAACAGCCTGAAGGGAAGAAAAAACAATGAAAGAAGGGTAAGGGGGAGAAAAAACCCATTGATAATGCTGGCAAGGGCACCACGGAAAAACGGAAGGCAACTTATGTGCGGAAGACCACCCAACCCATCTGTTTCCTCGACTTGCAGAGGCCCAAAAGTTTGTTACACAACAACAACAAGCCGTGTTGACTAATCCCTTTCAGCATGGGCAAAATTTAACTCAAGCCTCTACAAGTGCCGAAGGGGCAGCCAAGAAACCTGCCCTCCCCCAAATAATTCCTCTTCCGCGAACGTATATATGGTTAGGGGTGATGCTTTAATAACGACTAGAGCACACAACTATAGTAAACCAAGCGCCTCTGAGAAGGGCAAAGAAGCCGAAATCCCATCTCTTCCTCTACAGATTGAGAAGACGTTGGGAGAAACGATGACACACATTCCAAAAGGTGCGTTTAAGAAAGCTTCTCACAATCCAAATGCAAGGGCCACCCATAATTACTCTGTGGTGGAAGATTTATCCCAAACCCCTTGTGCTATGTCTGCTTTGGAGGTCCTCCAAAGTTTCCCTGCTCAGAGGAAATCCTTGTTGACTGCTTTAGGCTCTACTGAGACTTGTAATCCGGGTACCATCATGCTGGATACAATTGACTTAAAACCTCGTCTGCCTTACCACGTAGAGTTTCAGATAGTAGTGGCTCATCCCACGAAAACGTTTACACACAATATCTTTCGCATGGTGGTCGACGAGGGAGCCTCGACATGCGTTATGTCATTAGCGTGCTGGAAAGCCATTGGTCAGCTCGAATTGTCTCCATCACCTACTCTCCTACTCTCCTCACTGCGTTCGACGGTCGTTCTTTCCGACCACATGGCATCATTCCTTCGTTCCCTGTGCAGTTAGGAGGGAAGACTGTGTGTGTCGAGGTAGAGTTAGTTGATGCCCCCTTTGACTATAACCTCTTGTTAGGTCGTAGTTGGACTTATGCTATGCAAGCAGTGGTTGTTGCAGTTTTCCGAGTCTTGTTGTTTCCACACGAGGGTCGGATAGTGACCATTGATAAATTGTCCTTCTCTAGACCTGACCCAGCTTTGGGGGCATCCACGGTTACCATGATTGATAATCCTCAAGCCGGTGTCATTAACGTAGGAGTTGGTTTGTGCCCATCTTTGATGGGTACTTTCGATTACTCACCTCCTCATGGTGATGTCAAGTTTATATCGACTCACCACAAGGCTGAGATTTTTCACGTCTCGTCGTTCTGCACGACTTACTTTCAGGATCCGTGGATTCTTCCTTCCCCATCAGCCATGATGGATGAGACAGGGCACACTGGCATGTCCATGCCCTTATCGGCCGCTGAAGTAGCGTACTCTTTAGTCCAACAAGCTTCAACTACTCCTGTTCCGACTGCCGCACAAGAGTTGGATCCACCTTTAGAGCCTATCTGGGCTCAGGGTTCTCTCACCAACACCGTTTCGTTAGACTTAGTCTTGCCTTTTGACAAAGCTATAATCGAAGCAATGACTAGTCTGGAAAAACCTTGGGAAGATATTCATCACAGATCATATTTCCTCCCAGAGTTACACCAAATCGAGGCAGGAGAATTCACTATCACCATGATGGGAGATCAGCCGTGTCCTATTAACCTCTTAGCTACACAGGACATTTATATTGAGGGCAATATGGCGACTATCGCTGAAACTATACCTATCAACATCTCCTGAAACCCTGGCGTCGTGGAGAATGTCTTCGTCAGAGCGGGTTGCTCCCCCGAAGAGATTCAAATTTACACGGATCTTTTCAAAGAATTCCGTGACGTCTTTGCCTGGTCTTATGAGGAAATGCCAGTTATCGATCCGAAAATAGTTGAACATGAGATCACCACGTATCCTGATGCTAGCTTGTTCGACAAAAACTTCGTCCAGTCAATCCTAGGAAAGCAGTAACCATTAAGACTGAGGTTGAGAAATTGCTCAAGGTTGGGTTCATATACCCTATTCATTTGACTCAATGGGTGTCAAACCCCGTGACGGTCGATAAAAAACAAGGCACGATTCGTGTATGTACCGATTTTCGTGATTTGAACAAGGCATGTCCAAAAGATAATTATCCAATCCCATTTATCGACCAGATCATTGATGAATGTGCCGGTTGTGAAGCCTTTTCGTTGATGGATGGTTTTTCGGG
Organism: Picea engelmannii; assembly: GCA_009831015.1. Classification (NCBI taxonomy): domain Eukaryota; kingdom Viridiplantae; phylum Streptophyta; class Pinopsida; order Pinales; family Pinaceae; genus Picea; species Picea engelmannii. Next base: position 119,077 of record ML812127.1, read on the forward strand.
CTATAATCAAATCCAAATCAAGCCTGAGGACCAACACAAAATGACATTCATTTGTCCGTGGGGTACATTCGCCTATCGTAAGATGCCTTTTGGCCTCAAGAATGCTGGAGCCACTTTCCAGCGGGCCATGTCTTTTGCGTTTCACGACCTCAAACATATAGTCGAGGCCTATCTAGATGATTTAGCATCACGCTCTCGCAAGCGAAAGGATCATCCTACACACCTCAGTCTAATTTTCGAACGCTGTCGCTACTTCAGGATTCGCTTGAATCCCAACAAGTGCATCTTTTGCGTCACATCAGGACGTTTGTTAGGTTTCATAGTGTTAACATCAGGGATCATGGTTGATCCTCTTAAGGTGGAGGCAATAATCCAGTTGCCTCCCCCACGCACAATCTTACAACTTCAAAGTCTTCAAGGCAAGGCGAACTTCTTACGACGCTTCATCGCCAACTATGCCGAAATCACCAAGGGCTTTATGCGTTTATTGAAGAAAGATGTTCCCTTTTTCTGGGATGAAGCTGCTCAACGCTCTTTCGACGCATTAAAACACGCCCTTACTACCGCACCTCTGCTATGACCACCTAATTATAACAAGGATTTCCTATTATATCTGGTTGGCGCAGAGTCAACCATAGGCATGGTTTTAGTTCAGGAGGATGATTCGTTTTCCGAATACGTGATCTATTACCTGAGCCGAGGCCTCGTAGGACCAGAACTTAATTATACCCATCTCGAAAAACTTGCGTTGGCAGCAGTTCATGCTGTTCAACGGTTCCGTCACTATGTTCTGTTTCGCAAGACCACCGTCGTTGCCGTCGTGAATCCATTCCAGTACATGTTGACACGATGATTTATCGGCGAAAAAATCAGTAGATGGATGGTAATCCTCCAAGAATTTGACTTAGACTTCATTTCAGCCAAGTCCAAAAAGTCATTGGTCTTCGCAGAACTTATATCGGAGCTTCTGGTTGAGTAAGGTGACGTTGTGCCTGAGGAATCACCTATCCGGGGGGATATGTTTTTGATTGAATCTTCAGACCCCTGGTACGGAGATATACTGATTTATCTCTAGACTTTGAAGTGCCCCCCCTCTGCTTCTCATGACGAGCGTCAGTGGATACACCATCAGGCTAAAAACTATCTCATACTCAATGATACGTTGTATCGGAGAGGTGTAGACTGCATCTTGCGTCGATGTCTCACTCATGAGGAGGCCGTCATAGTGCTCAACGATTGTCATATAGGAGCTTGTGGCGGTCACTTATCTGGGTTGGCAACAACCCAAAAGATTTTACGAGCAGGTTACTTCTGGCCCACACTTATAAAAGATTGTATCAAGTCGGTCAAGAAGTGCCATCCGTGCCAAATCTTCTCACGGAAGATGATGGCACATCCAGCTCCCATGTTTCCTGTCATCACAATTGGTCCCTTCACTAAATGGGGGATTGATTACACTACATGCAACCCCCCGTTAGCAAGGGGGCACTGCTATATCATCATAGCCGTCGACTACTTCACCAAGTGGGTCGAAGCTATGCCAACGTTTAAAGATGATGGAGAGACTGCAACTCTCTTCTTATTTAACTAGATTATAGCACGGTTCAACGTCTTGAAAGAGATTGTCACTGACCATGGAAGTCACTTTCAGAACCAAATGATGTCCGAGTTAACATAAAATCTTGGGTTACAGCAAGAACATTCCTCACCTTACTACCCCCAAGCCAATGGGCAGGTGGAAGCTATAAACAAAACTCTTAAGACGATTCTACAACGAACTATCAACTCAGCCAAGTCAAATTGGCATTTGATGTTATACTCGGCATTATGGGCTTACCGAACCTCAGTTAAGACTGCAACCAGTTTCTCACCTTTCCAACTCGTTTACGGGCTGGAGGCAGTCTTTCCCATTGAATGTCAAATTCCATCTCTGAAATTGGCAGTACAGTTATTGCCAGACACTTCTCCGCTTGAAGAACGGTTAGTACACCTTGAGAAGCTTGATGAACAGCGTCGCGATGCGGCCCTAGCTAACGAGGCTCATAAACATAAGGTCAAGTGTCAATATGATAGGTCTGTTCATCCTTGGGTTTTCTCTGAGGGCGACCTTGTCCTGGTCTATGACCAAGATAAGGACCCCCTGGGGGCAGGAAAGTTTAAACCCATGTGGTTCGGACATTTCATTATTAAGGAGGTTTTAAAAAAGGGCGCTTATCGTTTGGTCAATTTTGAAGGGAATGCTTTGGCGGAGCCTAGAAATGGGCTCTACCTCAAGAAGTATTACTCGTAGAACGGTCACTGTGGGTAACTTTTTGTAACATATGTATAGTCTTTGTACTATTACTCTTTTACATTTCTTTTAAACAGTGTTATGGATGTGTCATTGATGTTATCTTTTGTCAATATGGCAGATGTCAAGTGAGTCCGAGGTGTTCATTAGGTATGCAGACGGTGCTAGTCGACACACGCAGAGTCTTGCCTCTGCAGCTTGGGTAATCTTTACACCAGATGTTCAGTGGTTATCTTCCGGAGGCATATGCTTAGGTGACACCACAAACAATGTTGTTGAGTATAGTGCAGTTATTGAGTTGCTTCGTGACGCTTTGTCATTGGGAATCTCTCGTCTCCAGGTCTATCTAGACACTCAACTGGTTGTGTCGCAGCTAAACAGAATATACCGGGTTCACGACCCAACTTTACACCGACGATTCCTTAGGGTACGTCTCTTGGAACGCAACTTTGATTATATTACATATTTTCATGTTCCTAGGAGTCTAAATCAAATCACGGATACTCTAGCTAATCACATTTTAGATTGGCATTTGGCTCACATATAAAAAGATCATGAACATAAACATGTAAATACATTTTTGTACACATAATCCATAAGACGAAAAAGAGATAAAAACCATATACATATATCATAAAACCCTCAGAGTACATAGATGGGCGCAAGCGGCTCAAAAGTGGGAACAATAAACAAGTCACTGGGGCTTATGCCCTCAAAAAATATATACATATCAGTGCTCGTGGCACATAAAAGTCTAAAGTCTGTTCAGGGCCTATGGGCCCTGTTATAATCATATACAACCTGGCCCAAATGCCTAAACAATCGGACCCATGTCCGAGGTACCCCCACAATATGAGTTTGCAAGGAGGGCGGCAAGTCCTCTATCTCTGCCATGGGAACTGTGCGAGTGAGCGCAGTAAAGTTCCGCTCAATTCGCCTCAGGACCCTCTCGGCCTCTCCTGCTGGGAGGTTCCCTGCTACTGCTGCTCCTCCAACGGCGACAGCTGCGGCTTCTGGCCGTGGGCGACGTCTGTTCCGTGCATAGTCGCCAGGTCACACGGGTCCCACATCTGCATGCAATAAATGTTCACCCATAAAAAAATCTGGTATACAAAAACATGATATAGATATCAAAAAAGACATAAAAATTACATATGCAAACAAAAAATTATATAGGTGGAGACTTACCCATCTCCCCTCGCTCCTCATCAGGAGGCACTGGTATCGCTGGATCTCTGGAGAAATCGATCCCCGCATATGGGTAGTCCTCAATAGCCAGGATCTGCCGTGACAACCAAGCAAAAAATTCGTCGTTGAAGGCTTCTACGGTCCTTCCACCACCCTGTCGCGACAGTAATGCTGCCCATCTACATACTGCGGGGAAAGTAGCCAGATGTCCTCGTACTGTCAGCCGAGGACTAAAACATGGAACTCTATTGAAGAAAAATGAACACAGGATGGTCCCAAACCCGAAGTTCCTGTGTGTCCGCTGTCTGCAAGTTGTCAACTGAATCTTCATGCTCTCTAGTAGTGTGGTACTCCAATAAAAAATTTGTGCATTCATGCACTGGATTGCACAGTTCATCTGTGCACGCGAAGCCTGATGCATGGTTGCAGAGCCGGTAATCCGCCCAATGAGCGATAAAATAGTCTGAAGGGTGAGGCTGGTAATCATACTAACGGGTACCGAGGAAGTTCTTTGATCGGTCCCAGCCTCACAATACTCCTCTATCAACTCCGAGACTTTGCTCGGCCCCGCAGGAAAAGTCTGAAAGTTGACTGGTTCCCCTCTCCTTGAGAGGCCAGTCAAAAAGTAAATGTCCTCGGTGGTGGGCACCAAGGATTGCCCCTCTAGCATGAAGGCCTCTGCATCAGGGTGCCAGTAATCAACCAAGGCGTTCAGTAGCCTTGGTTGCGCACGCATAAACGGACACAATTTTGTTTTTACCAAACCGCTCTGCGTCAGCACGACCATAACGTTCGGATCTGCAGCCACTAACTCATTGGCGGCCTCGTGCTCCCTTTCCCTCCACTGAACATACATCCTGCCAACATCACCAAGGAAAAGGAGGGTCAATACCTTTTTAAATTCATGTTTTTTCATCACGCGGGGGGTACCCGCAGCCTGTCGAGGCGACAGTCGCGGGTACGCGCAGGCAGGCTTGGCTCTGCACGTGGGTACCCACGGGCTGTCCCTGGACAGGCCGCGTTTGCCTAGGGCCGACCTTTTTAAGGTCGACGCCCACCCCAAAATCAATTAAATTCAACAAATGAAGTATTAAATAACAAGACAAGGGAGTTTGTACTTACTTGGTCCAAGCAGAAGTCCGTTTCGTCCACTGTAGCTCCTGGAATCACGATCTTTGGCAAAGGGGGTCTTTTGGCTCCAGAGTCAATTTCCGAATCAACAATGGTGATAATGAGCTGCCAACTTCTATTTATAGACTTTTTGGCCTCTTTTTTGTCACTTTTTTGGGCCCCTTTATCAGTTTCTTTATACCAAAAACCATTTAGAGTGATCCAGGAGTTATATGGGAGGGATTTGATCAGGTATTGGGACAATTTTTATTGAGTTTTGAAAAATAAAAATAAAAAATTATGTTGATGGTCCATAATTTTTTTTTCAAAAATCAACTTGAGCATATAGGGTAGGATTTCATCCCAACTGTTGTCTCTCGTTGCCTTTTGTTCTTATGACATAGGATCGATCCCATCCGGTTGTGACACAGAATCATCATATCTGCTATAGTAGTGTCACAACTTGATGGTAGAGCTTACCACAACATGGATGCCCTAGGTAGGTCCTGGTTGCATTATGGTGTCCATGCTGTTTCTAACAACATTGTAGGCTTGGGAGTCCGTATAGTCTTTCCTGAATACAAGTTTGAGCCTCATTCGCATGGGTCTTTTTCACTCTTTGTCTTACCCTCCGGACTCCTACAATATAACGAGTCTCCTTTTAATCCCTTTTCAGACCCTCTAAACATGAAAAGATTGCCGAGCGATCTTGTGGCCTTTCACGCTCATTAAACTGAAATTTGAAGTCACGTCTGTCCGGCGGTAGTTTACCCCTTTTTCGGTCCGGACAGTCAACTGTACGAACAAAGGAATACTCTATTGAATTCCAATTCTTTAGAAGAGTATCCTCAGGTAAAATTTTATTCCTTTTTCGGGCCTGAGGGACTAAATCTACAAAAAAGAAACCCCCCCGGAGTCCATAGTTAAGCTCTTTTCAGAGTCCCTAAAATTGAAAAGATCATCGAGTGACCTTATTCTTTCACACTAGTTAAAATGGTCTAGAAGAACATTCCTGATGGAGTCCATAGTTAAGCTTTTTTCAAACTCCTTAAAAGTGAGAAAATAGCCGAGTGATCTTGTCCTTTTCACACTCGTTAAAATGGTTTTGAATTGACGTCTAGTCGGTGCTAGTTTACCCCTTTTTCAAACCGACTAGATTATCTTCGAAAAAGGTACCCCAATGGAGTTTCCTTTTATGCTTTTTCGGACTCTCTAAACATGAAAAACCACCGAGCTTCCCTTCTCTGGGCTCGTTACACTTACATCGAAGGACGTTACCATTGTATGTTCTATCAACCGCATTTGCATACCTTACCCATCAGCCTTGTAACAATTTGCTTCTGCGTCTTAACACCTTTGGCCACTGGAGGATTTTTCCCGAGTATCATTTCCCAGAACATCAGTCTTGTCCTTATGCCTCGAGCTTGTATGTTTGTTGTACTTGTTCCTCCGTTGTAACGTAACTATTCCTTTATTCGTTTTCAAAATCATCAAAAAGAACAAAAAAATCAAATATACCCCAAAAAGAGGATGGGAAAAGTATTTTCTTTATTGGCAGCATAATGAGTCGCCCTTGGATAAAGCACATCTGTCTGTTGGATCATCAGACTATGGGATGTAGTACAACCTTAGGAAGCTTTTCTCGCTATATAGAGTTGTGTCCTCCATCGTTTGGTTACTCTTCCAAACATATGGAGAGTTTGCGTTGCCTCCTGCTTCGTAGACTTATGATTAACAGATATGCTGCCTGAGTCTTATCACTTGTTGTGCTATTGTCCAAGGGAAGTGTGTCACTAAGCCTAAGTCGCCCCCTTTGCAATATGTCTCTTGTCCGCATACCCGACCATCTTGAACGTCCAATCAAGTCTTTGTTCGAAATCACTGAAGCCTTCAGTCCGATCATCAGGATTGTCAAGTCCATAACCGATGAGTCGTCGAAGACCTCTGGGTAGTGCAGTCGTACACTCATATTACACTCCTACCTGAGTTTAGAAGATTTTGAAGTTGTTGTTCGAGCTCTGAAGTACAACCATCAGGCCGAATCAACTTCTGAAAGATGGATACTTTACATGTATATCTTTCTGGTTTCGAGATGTAGCTCCGCTGTGTATTATTCGCGACTACTCTTTATCAGTATTTGACATGGATCTACAGTGTATTTGATTGGTAGCCATGGTTCTATTTTTATCCCGAGCATGGGTATGCCCGCCTCAATGAGACATTTGTTATTTTGCAGATGACACCTCCTGATTCCTGATTCTTGGGTTCCCTCGTTCAACATATCAGTACAAATTGGTAAAAGATTGGTAATGTATTTCGGCCATCAGATGCTCTTCTGACCTCACACATTAGGGGGCATCTGTTATAACCCTAAATTGTACCACACATGCTTACCTGGCATCAGGCCAACTCATATCCCTTCATTGCCAAAACATTTGCTGAGAAACCTCTTTGAAAATCCTTTTGAGTTAAGTCACACGCGCCCTAACTCACTACTGCACGCGTTGGAACGCTGGCAGGCCTACTACTGCACGCGTTGGAACACTGGCATGCATACTATAGCCCGCATTTACCTAACAAAGCACAAAAACAAGAAAGTTTCCGACGGGACAAAAATCTATGGGTCAGTTAACTGAGACTCCCACCCATGCATGGCCAAGAGTTTGTCCAAAACCCTAGCTCCTTCTAGCCTATAAAAGAAGGGGTAGGGGTACTATTTGGAGGAGGAAAAAAGATAGCAAAGAAACTCTGCCCAATTGCTGAATCCATTTGTCCCAACCCTTTAGCCTTTCCTCAAGCCTAAGAAGA
>ML812127.1:144425-159229 GCA_009831015.1 Picea engelmannii
AGCTTGTTTAAAGGTGTATGATTGATCTTTGATAGTCTGTGTATTTTTGTTTGTGCATGAATTGAGTTTCATGACTGATAAAGGATATCTTGCAGAGTCAAGTGACAACATTTTGTGACATGATGATCCATATATTTAGCTTTAGTTTTCTTCTTTATTGTTAGAGTCTTTTTGTATGGTTCCCATTGAAGGCTTCTAAATTTGATTTCGGTCCCTACCCTTGTAGGGGTTTGTAGAGAAAACTCAGTTTTGTATCTCAGAATGAAATAAATGAAAAATTAGATTACTGTTTCAATCTCACACATGTGTTTTAATGATCTGGTTCATTCTTTTGTCTTCATATCCATATACACATTTGTATACTTTTTGTACACATTCATGTAACTTTGTTTAAAGTTTACTTCTTTTGCATTGACATATTCAACACATAAAAACCAGCCTTGGTCCCCTGTAATTAATACTTGTGGATTAAGCGATTGTTTTTGAGGCTATAAACCCCAGGTAACATTCCCATCTGTTAGCACAAGAATTTGCAGCTAGAAGAGGCTTGCCTCTCCATAAGCAACTAAATAACCTCAAATAGGCTAAACAGAGTGTAATGATGGCGCTATGAATTCCATAGGTTGCTACTAAATTTGTTTTCATGTCGAACACTACCAATTCAGCATGACCAGTTCAGTACTAGCGCTACCAAATTGTGCAGAGTTATTTTGCAAGGACACTTTTGCCAGTTTTGAGTGACTAACTTAAAACTTGGATTATGAACAAATGAGAAGGTATTTTTTAAAACTGGAGGAGGTTTTTGTACATCACATAACAAATAACTAAAACCTCTCTCAGTTTTTCAAAATATATTATGGTTTGAGAGATATTAGACATATAAGTGGCACTACGTAATGTGCATAACTGTTTTACAACGACGCTACAAAATTTCCTGTAGAGGTCATGGTTTGGACATTCTCCTTGTTGGGAGGTTGTCACCTGTCAAGGAGGATTCAAATGGCTTCTCAAGAATCATTTAGATGTCAAGGGACACCTGCACCTAAGTTTTAGCTCCATCAAAGGCCTTATGCAATGAGGTGGAAACAATTTTTTAATGACTTCCAATAAATTCCTGAAAATTAGCAGTTTGTTGGATTTTTGTCTCTTTGATTGTTGCCACCTATCTCCAAGGATTAGAATCCAATGGAGGATAGGGGATTCGACCTCCTAAGGTTAGTTGGATGATATTTTCTATTTAAGGAAGGATAGATCTCTTGGAGAAGGGGGATTCATGAGCCAAGAGAGGCTAGAGAGAGTAGGAGCATACAGTTTTCCTGTGTGTGTTCATTTGTAAGCTCGTGGGAATTTTATGATTGTAAGCATTACTGCTATTGGATACTCATGAGAACCGTGATTTCAGATTGTAATTCTTTTTTTTATACTTCTTCTTATTTGAATATATTGCAGATTTGAGGATCAAAGGATGCTAATGATTTATGGATCCCTAAGCAATAGAGGATCTACTGTATTTTTCCCATCAGTCATTGTTTATATTCAAGTATTTGTTGATTCATTAAATTGAGAGGATCTTTGTTTAGTGAACATTCTATCTTATGTTTTCCTTCTTCATTCTTCCACCTATCATAATATAATCTTGTTTTCTGTTGAGCAACTTTAGTGCCTTCAATGAGTAGAGTGTTTGTGACTCCATTGCCCATTGGTGTAGCCTACTGATCTGCAGTTTGTTTCCCTCTCCCTTTCTTTCTACATCTTGCTGATCCACCTATTTAAAACCAAAATTATCTTTTACATTCTGATGGGTGCTGAGCTTACACTTTAGCAGTCAAAGTGTGACTTTCAGTGCTAACACCATCTATCTTGTCTTAGCTTGGCAAGATATGATAATGCTTGAGTAAGGTTTTCCATAAATTTTCCTCAACACCACATATCACCTTGCTTCATGCTTTTCAAAGATTATATGTTCCCATTATAATGTGACACATGTCACCCAATGATGGGGCCACGTGTCATCATTGGCTTGTCATGTGTCATCCCCCTTGGCACATACTCGCTTGGCCTAATAGCGGGCGGAGTACTCATGACCCACCTGTCCTTGCCTCTGCATTTAATGTGCCATCACATGTAAGGGTGGACCCTTCGAGAGTTTGGGAATTCAAAACTCCAGGGGTTTGGGGTGTATTATCTTAGATAAGTCAAAAGGGTCGAAGGTCAGAGCCACACGGAAAGATTTCGAGGTCCTTCAATATTTTGGGACTCCAGAGGATATGCGCGTAGAAAGAAAAAGGGGTGTTCGACACCGAAGCACTGAACGCTAAATTCCCGTAACCATGTATGTTAAATGAGGATGAAGTATCATTGATGGATTTAACAGTGGATGGATTTCCACCATAGATGCAGGAGCGTTAGGGAGCTCTTGGACTTCGAGGAACCTTGGGATAGTACGGATGAGGTGAATCCATGTGGGCACAACATGGCCTTTGACCAATAATGCTCACAGGACTTTGGAAGGGCATAACTTCCAATCCAGAGCTTGAATTTGAGCATGGTAACAATGGTTGGAAATCTCTTGATGAGAAGAAGTGATGGAGATCTCGAGAAGAGGATTCAACATGATTAAGGAAAGCAAAATTTTGATGCCCCATCCTGAAAAAGGGTACTTAGGGGTCAGGTGTGTTACAAATTGGTATCAGAGTAGGCAACAACACTTGGCTTGCTTGGGCTCATGAAAGAGTCAAGTGATTATTTTATTTATTAGAAAACTTTAAGGGAGAGAGAATCCTGCCCTACCCTATCTAGCAAAGCATGATTCCAACACAAGCCTGGATGGACCGGGGAACATTTATGAGACTATTTCACAAAGGCTAAGATGAGCTTGTTGAGAGTATTACTGGCGTACAAAAATTATATGCATAGGTTCCTTGAAGAGAAGGATGAAGATCACAAATCAATGAATATTTTACCCAACAAAATTGAATCATTCTAGATTGTGGTAGAAGAAGCCCATCATTTCTTTTGGAGAAATTATAGTGATTCCTAAAAAAGTGGGATTATGCCGAGAGGCATTAATAATAAAAACTTGGATGCATATGGGAAAATATTCAACATGCAAATTAGGCGTGTTATGACCTATGGTGGGTTGTAAGGTATGGTCTACTAATGGACCATTTGATGAGAATGACCCTATGTCAGTAAGAGTTAACAACAAGAATGAAATGTTGATAATGTTTCAGCCTATTACCTTAATAAGATAGGACTGTAAGGATTAATGAGAGACCGATGCAAGGTATGATTAAGGAGGTGTCAAAACACCTTTGGATGACCAATGGATCATATTGACATCCAAAGGTGGATGGTAGTCATATGGATATGGCTTGGTATACTCAGATAGCTATAAGAGGGATTTTAGGAAAAGATTCCCTTGTAGAGATCCGTTGACCAAGAAATAATTGAGGCACAAAGAAGATAATAGAAGTGGTTATCTTACCACCTTGAGTGATACAATAACTACCTATCTAAATTTTGAATTATGGAAGGTTTTACAATAGAAAGGGAAAAATTGAACCTTGTTGGTTATTTCCATGTAGAGAGGGCAACATTAGTATGAATTATGACTCTGAGACTAGTCATATGATTAACTGTAATCCCTCACTATAGAACACTAATATTAAAACTAAAATATCAATGTGAATGAATGAGGTAAAAAGGTGCAAGTGATGCACCTACATATATACAAATATGTGTATACATGATTAAAAGAATAATATGACTACAAGTTCTCAACTGAGAGGGAATCTCAGTGTTGAGTGTCTCCATGAGACTTGTCATAAGGATGGCAACAAGATCCCTAGGAGGAGGATCTAGAAGTCTGATATGTCCATGTGTATGAATGACATGGAAAAGGTGAAAGCAATGAGCTTGCATGATGAATGTTTGGGCTATGACGTGATTGCATGGATTTAATGCATTGTGAGGTTTCTTGATATAAAGACTAATGTTAAGACCAAATAGATATATGTGATATTAAATGTGCAAGTGATGCACATGTATGATGTAAGAATATATGTATACTAAAGGCACAATATGACTGCTTGGATGAGTGAAATGTAAGGAAAGAATTTCACTTGCCAAGATTGAATGAATACCATGGATGCATGGCTGATTCTATTATGAAGAGTCATGAAAGTTTTGTTTTGAATGATAGCTTGAGGGGAATGTGTTCCATTCCCTCAGGAAGGGCCAATATAAATAGATGAGAGAGTAAATGAGCAAGGATGCTCCGTTTTCATGATAAAAGGAAACATGATTATGCCTTTGAGGACTTCATGAGAACAATTGTGAACAATCATGAGTTAAAATATGTTAATGTAAAGATGTATGTGAGCTGCAAAATATACCTATGATAGATACACATAGACTTATGATTATGCATGTAGTTAAGTGCATCATGGATGTAAGTTAACGAAACAAAGAATATGTGTGGATAAATAATCTGGATGCAAAACAAAGATGCATGTTTATATTCCTTATGGAATATTTGGTAAACAATTGAAGCTAACTCAAGGTTGAGGCCATCACATATAGTGAAGGATATGCAATAAGGAAGTGGCATGCTGAAGGATTTCCTTGTGGAGGAATTGTGTGAAGACTCTGTCAGGAGAATAGAGTCACAACCTAATGACTACTGAGAATTGAGCAGTGGACTGCAAGCATATATATATAAACAATAATCTTGGATTACATTCTAAAACAAAATGTATGAGTGGAAGACTAACAAATGAAGGTTGAACATTCCGATAACTGAATGGTAATGTGCATAATGCACAGGTTCATGACTCATGATGAACAAAAAGGTCTGCTATTGGATCATGTTGATGTATCTAATAGGTTAGGGCGAGCCTAACCAAGGTTGCTCAAGGAAATGAGCAGGAAGATCCCAGTAGGGAGTAGACTGCATAAGCAAAGAATGAGAAAAAGGGGGAATACTTTTCTCACCCTAAAAGCTCTGAATTGTTTAACAAGGTTGTAAGCCTTAGAAGAGTAGTTGTGGAAACAAGTACAACTGGAAAAAGGGGAAAATAAACCAATGAGTAAGTTTGAATGAATAGGCTTGGTTAAGATGTGATAAGTAAATGCAATGAGGCCTTGGGAAAATAACTAAGTTGGACCAAAAGTCCAGGACTGTGTGGAAGGAGTGGACGAGGGAAGAGTTCCTTGACCCCTTCCTTGATTGTTTATTATATTTCTATGGTATGAGAAGTGGATTTACTAATGCAGGTAAGTGTTTTGGCATAGGGATGTTGATGGTTGTATGATTATAGAAAATTTAAAATTGGATTGTGATTGCACTAGATAACACATTAAGGAGTAATGTGGTAGAGTGCATAGAGACATATTGGGGAATTTCTGAAAACATTTTATTGATTTAAATGTTATGATACATGCATTTTTGTTTTACATGATGACTAATATATATATATATATATATATAATTGTGATGTATGTCATGTATAAGAAATGATTGGAGTTGTTGGGAAAGGACAACTGCCAATGGTAGATAACCTTTGATAAAGGATAAATGCAAGAAGGTTGTTGTTGAAAGATTGTTGAAGGAACTTTGGGAGCCCCATGGAGCACTACTGATGAGTTAAAAATCAGAAAAAGGGTGCCAGAAGCCATAACATGTATAAAAATGTTCATGCCCATGTGACATAAAGTATGGAGGGATTTGGTAAGAATCCCCTCTGAAGTATTTAAATTTCTTACTGATATGCGAATAATTTTGAGTGGCTATTGTATGCCATTGCTACCCAAGAAGGGTAAGATTCATGAAAGAAGAATTTGAATAATAGAGCAAGGGAGTCTATGCCACTCAAGGATGAGTTATAATCCTTGCAAGCAAATGCATGAGTAAGGAGTACCACGGGTACAATGACCAATCTAGGGACATTGGGAATAAAGGTGCTCATAGTTAGCACATTGCATGGAATGCATTGAGGAAATGCATGTTTGCATAAGAGGGTAGACAATGGATTTCCCATTAAGGTAGGAGGACCTTCCACTACTCCACTTGAATTGTGCAGTTTTTAAAGAAAAGGAAAATTGGGTGGCCATGAGTGTTGGAACCCTGGTTACTAATGAAGGAAGAATGCTTAGGTGCATTCAAGAGAAACTTTTAGTCTCATATGTGCTGATTTGGGATCATGATCGACTTGTAGCAGAAAGCACAATCCTTTTTCAATAATGAACGAGAATGAATAAGCCATATGGTGAAGAGGTTGGTTAAGCTCCAACACACCATGGCAAAGTGCTTGTCATAAAGTGTGGCAAACTTGAAATCAATGCAAGAGTGCATTGGGTATGAATGCAACCATGAATATTGGCACATTGATTGAAGTCATTTAATATCTGAATTACATTTGGAAAATTTAGCATGTTGAAAGGATGCATACGTAAATAATGATATTTACTTTTGCTTTGGGCCCTTGAATAGATGAAAATGACTTGGACTGTTAGTATGCATAGTGTTGAAAATATAATGTGTAGGAAACTAACTATTTGTTTGGTTGAGGAATGTTGAAATTGTAGGAAGAAAAGGGTCTTGGATATGACATCATTGTAAGCCCATAAGGAATAACCATTGCTTGTTGAGCCAAACTTCTATGGGAAGAAAAATCCCATACTTGTGAATCTGGTTCCTGTGCGGATAAACATGGAATTTGGAAATCTGTGGGTGACAAATTAGCAAGAAAATTCTGAATTTGAAATTAATGATAATATCTCATAATTTTTGTATACCTGTGATATAGGTGAGACAAAAAACATCTTTCTCAGGAGGACAGGTGAAGGTTGTCAAGCTGAAAAGCATGAAAAAGGCTACTATTGAGACATGAGAACCCTGTGGTAAGCCATGATCCCCCTAGAATATGTTGTGTTGTGGAAACACAAGCCAGAGGGACGCCTCGACAAAGCAAGTCTTAGGGACGCCTTGACTGTAAGTCTCAATGAAGTCTTTAGAAATCTTCATGTGTGAGAAATCCTTGGCAAGGTAAGATGGATCGCTCGAGGAACTGAATAGCAGAGAAGGGGATGCCTGAGCCTGGGCTTGGAGGGCGAGTGACTGCAAGGAAGAGGAGACTTTGATAATTCTTATAAACTATTGATTGGGATCATGCACACAATGGGTATGTCCAAGAAAAACAATGAGCCAGGATAACAAGACAACCATGTGGATGCAAATCCATGAACTACATAGATAAGTATTGTGCTAGATTTTGAAATTTTCCTCTTGAATTTTGCACAACAATAAAATGTTTCCACATGAAGTTTTGATTAATATGCTTGTTGTCCAAGATTATTAAAGGCAGGTGATGAAGGCCAAGAGTCTGGAAAGGACCTGACCAAGAAAGAGGAACACTATTTCTAAAATAGTTGAATGACAAAGGCATGAAGGGTGTTACTAAGAAAGAACACCGAGGACAATGTTCCTTTTTAAGGGGGAGGGGATTGTAATACCCCTGTTTCCCCCAGCTTGTAATTAATCATTAATTAGGATTACCATGCTATGTCATGTGAACAATGCAAATGTATTATTATCTAGACTGCCAATAACTGACTGTGGGGGGTGGAGCCTTGAATTAATGGCCATGATATCACTAGAGGAAAAAGAGTGAGGAAACTGTGGAGAGGGTTCATTATGTCAAAATGACCCAAATTTCTCCTTGCTGAAATAATATGCCTCATCCTGATCCCAAGGAGAAATCGATTAATAAGAAAAGGATTGGGGGTTGAAAAATCAACTACCCTAATGAATGGAAGCATGGAGGGTCTGGCTGGGGAGACAGAAAACTGTCAGCCTAAAGTACCATAGAGGGCAATTTTTCCTATAGGCCCAGACTGATTCGAGTTTCCTTCTGACAGGAGGAACATGACAAGTACAAAACCTTCTTGAGGAGGAGAAAGGCATGCTCTTATACACACGAAGGAAGAAAAGAATGAGACACACAAGGAGGGGAATGCATGACCCATATATGTAGAAGGAAAGAGGAAGAGCATGTGAGGCTCTCCAGATAAGAAGAAGAACTGGAAGCTTGATAAGCTGTTCTGGTTACTGGAGAGAACAAGAGAAAGGATCTTTGAGAATTTGTAGAAAACATGACTTGAGCAGAATATCGCAAGCTTGATGCTGAGGGAGCATTTTGATAAACCTTGCAGAGGCTGTGACAGAGAGAGAGAGAGTCTCTAAGGAATTACAAGAGTTGCTGTGACAGAGAGAGAGAGTCTCTAAGAAATTGCAAAAGTTCCCTAGTGATATCAAGGCTTATCACGAGGGTGGACATAGTGGTAAGAATGAATGCCTCTGAGCCTATGGTTGGGTGAAAATGTGAACACCCACATTAAATTGGTCAACATCGACTGTAATAGATAAGTATTTCGTTTGCTCTGTGCACTTGTATTGAAATGCATGATTTGAATGTCTGTAATTGTGATTCACGTAAAATTAATGGTTATAATGCTTGTTTCTCTTCTGTAATCCATTGCATTTGAATGGGTGTAAGGTGACAAGCTTGGCCTCTCAGCAAGTTTGAAAATACCTCCCCCTGTTTTAGAACTTAATTTCTGTGAATTGGAGGGTGCCCCCTTCAAACCGGTCGTCCAAGAGACCATAGGCTCATGCCCACGACCTTAATTCAAATCTTTGCTAAGAGTTAAAGAGTGTAGCCTCTATTGCTTGATAAAGTTCCATAGGACCAGGGCCATGGAACCCTTTGCTACATTAAAAAAGGAGCTAAGTCATTCGAGAATTCAGAACTTTGGGGCAAATGAACACTGCAATGTCCAAATGCACTGAAGGCGACCTGTTGAACCCGTAACTTGATGGATGACCGACGATTGGCGGTTAGTTACCTGTAAACATGGGATTTGTCCCCTTGCTAAACCCTAATCATCTTCTTGGTTGCAAAGTAACATGAGCCATAGATCTAAGGGTATTCCAGATCTCCCCTAACTTATGGATCGATGTCATGGCCAGTCCGACGTTGACCACTTCGGGAGAACAAAGGTGTTATAACACCAAAACTCTCGGATATCGGAGTTGCGGAGTATTGTGGGAAGTTGATCGACGGATCCTTTGAGATCCCTCTCAACTGTCTGATCATGGGGACATGCCTATCACATCGAGAGCATGCAGGGGTCCACATGTAGAGAAATGGTGATGCCATGTGTGGCGACTTTGTGGCAGAGCAAAGAGATGTTGATGACCTGAGGCATGTGCCACATATCTTGCTAACGTGTTTCGGGTTCACGGGTTTCTCTCTAGGAGTGGCCTAATACTGAGACCAAGGGACCCTTGAGTTATTGTTGTGAGCCATTGATATAGGGAATCCATTGAGAACCCCTCCCAAGCGTTTGATCCACTAGTGGAAGGATTCGCGTGTAGCACTTCGGTGAATTCCTACTTCGGGAGAAAAGGAGTATTAAGCGGGTAGAACCCCCGAATGCCGAACTCATGA
Source organism: Picea engelmannii (assembly GCA_009831015.1). Taxonomy (NCBI): domain Eukaryota; kingdom Viridiplantae; phylum Streptophyta; class Pinopsida; order Pinales; family Pinaceae; genus Picea; species Picea engelmannii. The sequence continues at coordinate 153,938 of ML812127.1, forward strand.
AGTGATGCAAACCATAGATCCAGGGATACTTTGGGATCTTCCCTAACCATTGGATCTATGTCGTAGTCAGTCCAATGTTGACCACTCCGGGTGAAAATGAGTGTTATGTAGAAGGAATCCCCGAACGTCGAACTCACGAAGTGACGCAGACCGTAGATCTGGGGACACTTTGGGATCTCCCATGACTATTAGATATAGACCGTGGTTAGCTCGGTGCTGACCACTCCGGGAGCAAAGAGGAAGTTAACAACGTGTTCCCTGAACATTGAAGTTACGAAGCAATGGAGGATGTAGATCTATGGATCTACGCAGACACATCTCGACCGTGACATTTAAGGGGCGTTGGAAGGTTGTCAGTTTGGAGTGACGTGACACGCTGACATCACCCAGGGTGAGGTGGAGCCACGTTCGAAATGCCACATGGCACCTTGATTTATGTTTTTCACAGACCCTATGTGCCCATTAGAACATGACACATGTCACCCAGTGATGGGGCCACATGTCATCACTGCCTTGTCACGTGTCATTTCCCCTGGCACATACTTGATTGGCATAATAGCGGGCGGAGTACTTGGGACCCACCTGTCCTTGACTGTGTATTTAATGCGCCATCACATGTAAGGGTGGACCCTTTAGGAGTTCGAGAATTTAGGACTCCGGGGGTTTGGGGTGTAGTATCTTAGATAAGCTAAAAGGGTTGAAGGCCATAGCCATGTGGCAAGATTTCAGGGTCCTTCGAGAGTTTGATATTTCGAGACTCTGGAGGATATGTGCGTAGAAATAAAAATGGGTGTTCAATGCTGCAACCCTGAACACCGAATTCCTGTAACCCTGTATGTTAAATTAGGACAAAGTCCCGTCGGTGGATTTAACGATGGATGGATTTCCACCATAGATGCAAGAGCACTAGGGAGCTACAGGACTTCGAGGAACCTTGGGATAGTATGAATGACGTGAATCCACTTGGCCTTTGACCAATGATGCTTCCAGAGGTTTGGAAGGGCATAACTTCCAATCCATAGCTCAGGTTTGAGCATGGTAATGATGGTTAGAAAGCTCTTGACGAGCAGAAGGTGATGGAGATCTCAAGAAGAGGATTCAATATGATTAAGGAAAGCATAATTTTGATGCCCCATCCCAAAAAATGGTACTTAGGGATCGGGTGTGTTACAATATATGTGCAAAAGACATGTTTTTTAAATAATTTGGATGAGGCAAGTTGGCAAATTGTCTAGCAAGCCAAGGGAAAAGGTTATGCCATGGCACAAATGCATAGGTGTGGCATTTTGTGCTATAATAGATGCCCCCTAATGTGTGATTCCAAAAGGGAAAAATGATGGCCGAAATACATTAGAAACTCTGAGAGGTGAGGATGCATTGAAGTAAACCCATGAAGGTTCCTGAAGAACTGATGCAAGAACAAAAACCATCAACAAACATCAAGTAAGAGTATTCTCTTCCCAAGTTAGGCATACCCATGCTCAGGGGTGATATAAGCATGGCTGCCAAATCAAGTACACTGTGGATCCATGGTATATGTGAAATATAACTATAGTCCATGACCACAAATAGTACACAATGGATCCATGTGATATATATGAAGTAGAAAGCATGGCCACGAGGAATACACAGTGAATCCATGCCAAAGTAGATCATAGCCACGAAAAGATAGACAATGGAGCTATGTCTTAAAATCAATAAAAAAGGATATTTGGGACAATGGAGAGAAGAATTTGATCCTTTGCAAGTACCAATGTCCATGAGGTGGCACCATATGGGTTGAGAAGGAGCACAAAAGACATGATGCTCATACTTCATCTGAGATCTTCACACCGATATATTGTGGTACATGTCTACACTATGTGAATAGATGAGTCGAAGTCAAACATAATGAGACATCGTTTGATTACCGATCATTGATGTATACCATTAACAAATGTAAGATAACCCACTGATGATGATAATGGGTGTCAAGGTACCATGGTGAAATCTAACAAGTGTGAATAAATGAGCTAACATCGAACACCTGGTAGAATCTACAGATCAAAGGACATTGATGTATTCCCACTGTCAATAGGGAGGAAACCTGCCTCTGATGACTGCAAGCCCTAAGGTACCAAATATGACTCTAGATCCCTATCCCAGAGCAAGATATGTTGAATTCGATGGGAAGAGATTTGCTGGAAGGATTGAATTAAGGCATCCTTAATCACCCAACATGAGGGGTGGTAGAAGGCCAAATATTTGTAAGAATTTGGATGAAGAGACAGATACTTGTGATGATGAGATTGAATTGACTAACTTGGGAAGGCCAAATTGCAATGTCAGGAACTAACTGCAGAATGACCGACTCAGGTTGAAACTTTCCCTTGAACATATGCATGACACATTATGTGACTTAGGTAGCATGGAATATTAACTATGATACATTTGTGATACAAGAGGCATCAACAAACACTCCATATGGTTGGAAGAATAACCAACCGAGGGAGATAAAACTTAAAATGAGAAAAAGTCTCTTAAATCCATACTAGACCCAAAATGATGAGATACAGACTCAAGATTGTAATTTGTTCAAGGGCGACAAGACTGCTGCCAACACGAGATAAATGCTTCCCGCCCCCCCCCCCACCCTTTTTTTTAATTATTATTTTTGTCTTTTTCATATTATAAAAGCCTGAAAAAGGAATAAAAGAATGCTATAATACAATGGAGGAAATGAGTGTCGCGAACAAGAAAACTAGTCCCAGAGTGCAAGGAACATACCTATGCTCAATGCAAGGAAAGCATGTGCAGGATAAGGACACTCATGGAATGTTTCCTCCAGGGATAAGGTGTCGAGTCGCAAAGGCATAAATTGCAAGGCTAGGGATTGATACGAATGCATAATTAGTTGGTTCAACAATAACATGTCGAATCCGACATTAGGCATAAAAGCGCGAGAGGTCAATATGAAATGTAGTTACAACTCAACTTTAGGAAGTAAACCTCCTATGGTGGTGTTTTTCGTAAGTTTAGTCTCCAAGGTCTGAAAAAGAGTAAAATAATACCAAGGAGAACTCTTCTAGTGAGAGTTTGACTAGAGTATTTCTTTTTCTTAAATAGTCCATTTAGTTTGGAAGAGGGTTAAACTTATACCAAAAAGATGTCCTTTCAGATCCGTTTTATGAGTGTGAAAGAAACAAGGTCACTCGACCATCTTTTCATGTTTAAGGAGTCTAAAAAGAGCATAAATGAAACTCCAGTGTCCTTTTTCGTAAATTTAGTCTCTTGAGCCTAAAAAAGTGTAAAACAAAACCAAGGAGAACTCTTCTAGCCAGTAGACTAGAGTATACCTTTTTCATAATTAGTCTATTTAGTCTGAAAAAGGGGAAAACTTGTGCTGAACAAATGTTCCTTCAGATGCATTTAAATAGTGTGAAAAAAATAAGATCACTCGAAAACCTTTTCAATTTTAAGGAGTCTGAAAAGAGCTTAACTATGGACTCCATAATGTTGTTGTGACCAACATATAAGGGAGGAAGTCCCACGGGTAATGGCTAGAGTAATATTGAATAAGAAGGATGAGGTTCGAACGTAAACTCATGGTGGGGCTAACTAAGACTCATGAGCCTAAAGGACAAGCTTGCTGCATGAGCACCATCATACAATGAGATTCTAAACTAAAGCGCCCATGGAAGGTAGGCTCTACCATCAACAGAACAATACTTTTGAGCAGAGGAGAAATTTCCATCGTTCATCAGTGGGGTTGACCCTAGGTTTAAGCGGCAATTACAACTAATAATGAAAAAAGTTCAAGTGAATGCAACCTATCTTAAATGTTAGTTACGAGAAAATTACCTACCCAGACTCTTGTGAAAGACTCGACAAATCAACAAAAAGAGATCCAAGATCATCCAAAGTATAGCCTAAGACCTACAAAAACAACCACAAAGCTACAAGGGACTATTCATTAGTTGAACTTTTGGAAAAAGATCAAAACTATAGGAAGTGGGTTTTCACAATTTGATTAAATAATAACATATTTACCCATTTACCAAGTCATTTTACCATTTTACCCAAAAATTACCCAAAGTGAGCCAAAACCCTTAAATTTCCAACGAAGATTCGTGGAGCTTGGAGCAACGAAATCCTTTGCTTCCTGGACCAAGTAAGTGCCCACACCCTATCTTGCAATTTCATTTGTTTATTTACTCAATTTCATGAAAAAATGGGGCTTGACCCTTCTTTATCAAAATCGACGCTACGCATTCGCAGGCTGCCTTAAGGCAACCCGTATATATCCATAGTTGGTAGAAATACTAGTCATGGATATACGCGACTGTTCGAAATAAAGACCTCGGATGCCCAGAAACACTTTTGAAAAACAAATTCCAACTTAAATTTTCTTGTAAATTGGACAACATGTTTGTTCACTGGAGAGAGCGTGAACACGAAGAAGTGGATCAGGTGGTCTTTGATGATGACGATGACAAACAATATTTACGTGAATGTGACATGTACAATTTTTTTTGGGTTGGTGGCATATGAGGGCTCAACGTAGATTACTAAATCTCTTGATTGAATATTGACACCTTGATGTTGAAGCCTTTATGCTTGCGGGGCAATCATTGACAATCACCGTATAAGATATCTACTTTATCACTGGTTATCCAGTCGAGGAGAAGTACCAAAATTCCAAACTTGAGGAGGAGGTGGGAAAAGTATCAACGATTACATCAATGAGTACTGTGATGCTGGTGCTGAGAAGAGTGGATCTCAAGTGCCCATCAAACAAATTACCAATTTGAGCCTCCGAGTCATCCTTTACACTATGGTGCAAATAGTGGGATCCAACTCTTTGCATTTGGCTTCTCAGTTCCAAATGCAACATGGGTTTGAATTCTTGAGACCCATTATGTTCGACTGGAGTACAACAATGCTAAACATCATGAAGTCTCAACTTATAGATTGCAAGATCAAGAAGACTAAAAACTTTGGCTTCGACAATGTCCTATGCACTTTCTTCTTTCAGAGGGTTCCTATGATGAGCCCGAGGACATATGTACGGGGACACTTGCAACCATGGCTTGCCATGGTCCAATGGATCAAGTTGATAACCCAACTAGGAGGGGGGAAATTATTCAACTCGTATGATGACGACTTTTTCAGTTGGTGGGAGTGACAAACTCCCTTCATCGAGGATTACCCCTATGCTGGGATCGACTTTACAGATGACCCCGATGTCATCATTCCTATTGAGGACAAGCCATGAGATATAGGTAATTTATTATTTTATTTTATTTCATTTTT
>ML812127.1:167635-199044 GCA_009831015.1 Picea engelmannii
ATTGGTGGGGCATCATAGTTTCTAGGCAATATGTAGTCACGAGGAAAGCTCAGCTCCGATAAAGATGCACTAAGGGTTTCCTCAATCTATGGTTCAGTTGTTGGAGCTCTGCTTCAACTCTTCCTTGGTACAGTTGTTGTTGCTCATGTGGCTCTAGGTGGCACCATTTTTGTAGTGAAGTAGTCTTTGACAGGTGTTGTAGCTTTATAGATCGTTCTAGCTATGTGCTCTCTATTTTTCCTGTAATGCTAAGTAACAATAGTCCGCATTTGGCAAGCATGGCTACTTTTATTCCCTTTTTCTAGCTGTGCATTGGTCTTTGTGCCTTCCCTCCTATCCCATCTTCCAGTAGTGTGGCAGGTGCTTTCATTAATGGTGCTTTATTGTTGGATCCATTATTATATTTCCATCATGTACTTCCACTCTGTCATGTGGATCGACATCATTTTACTTTTACTCCCTATCATTATGATGGTTTTATGAATTGGCCTTATGGCGATTTTATGCGTTGTTATAACGGCCATTTTATGACTTGTCCTTATCCTCCCGTAACTGTCATTTCCATCCTTTTCATACTTATAGAAGTCTTGTCATATGGTACGGTGAAATTACTAATTCATTATTTATCGTTGTGTTGTTAGGTCTCCTTGGTTGGCACAGTTGTTCTTATCTGTGCGGTTCCCATTGTCATTCTTTATGCACTCATTCTCTTTTTTCTTTTTGTTGTGCGACTCTTCCTATTGCACAGGATTGTCGACCTTCTTGATAGAGTTTTATCTAACTTTCATTTGTTGGGTTGTTATATTCTTTGCAGTGAAAGTATATTCGAGGTGAATCAACTGACGATCGAAGGTCGAGATGGATCGATAGCAATCAAGGTCAAGGTGGATTGACAGTAAATCGAAGGTCGAGGAAGTCGCGGGTAAATTCGAAGTCGAAGATATCGATGGAAATTCAACCGACAAGAGGTCGAAGTGTGAGCGTGAGACGACCAACTAGAGACCGAATGAAGGTCGACTGGTAGTCGATTGGTAACCCGACTTGGAGTCGAATTTAATAGAATCCCAGGATTTGCGAGATTTGTAGCCAATGATATGCATGGATCTATAATTTTTTTGGGGGGAAAATATTTAGGGTTTTTCCTGTTGTAAATCTTATAAAGAGGCGTGTTGTAACACTATAAAGGGTAATCGTAGAATGCACTTATGCAGGTTAATGCTTGTGTAAGTGTAGGTTGTTGGTCATGCATATGTAAGCCATATTGGCTATAGGGTTGTTCTTTCACAGGCAAGAGGATATGATGTTGATTGTGTCTTAAGTGTGGACCAATGTTATACATGTAACCTTTTATTCAGATTGAATAAGACAACAAGAGAGTGGAACGGTTAAAGGAATGTCGATTTTTCTCGGTTAAGGGTTCCAAGGTAAAATCTCAGTGTATTGTTTGATTGCTTGTTTCATTTACATTATTTATTAAATTCTTCTTCTCTTCTACTAGGATTAGTGTTGAAGCATCTCTCATTTCTTACATGTGGTATCAGAGCTTAGGTCTACCCTGACAAGTGAGTTATCAGAACGATGTTATGTTTTGGCGAGTATATCATATCTTGATTTTCCAATCTTCAATCTAAGAACTAAACCCTAGGTACAGTAAGAGTCGTAAATCATAAATTGTATTAAAGATCATGGTAAAGAATGGAAAGAAGTTCCAGAATAGGGATAGAAAAATTCAATGGCCAGAATTTTGAGCTTTGGAAGCTTAAAATGGAATATCTTCTCGTGGATCAAGAACAATGGACAACGGTCTTTGCAGGTACCTAGCTGACAGGCATGTCGACGGAAGAATGGGAGAAACTCAAAAGAAGAGAAATAAGTATGATTCGACTTTGTCTTTAATATTTGATGTTTTTGAATGTCTCAGGTGAAGATTAGGCCAAGAAAGTATGGGACAATTTGGGAAGCTTATACCAGTCGAAAGCTCTGGTAAATAAGTTGTTTCTCAAAAAGAAACTGTATCTTCTGAGGATGAGTGATGGAAGTTCGGTGACTGGTCATTTAAATGTGTTTAATACCATGTTAAGCCACTTATCATCTCTGGATATTAAGATCGTTGATGAGGAGAAGTGTATCAACCTATTGTCTTCTTTTCCAGACTCTTGGGATAGCTTAGTTCTGGATATTGGGAGTAGTAAAACTACACTAGCGCTAGAGGATGTGGTTGTTTCTCTGATGTCAGAAGAAATGAGAAGGAAGAACATGGAAGGGTCGACCAAAGATGCTCTAGTAGTGAGAGGTCAACCGGTAGACAAAGATAAAGGAATATTATAAATTTCAAGTCAAAGGGTAGATCTAAATCTTTGGTTCAGTCGACGCGAAGATGCTGGAAATGTGGTAAAGTTGGGCATTATAAAAAGGAATGTAATTCGAAGGCAACAAAATTCAATGCCAGATTCGACGAGGAGTCGTCGACTGAGAGAAATATGACCTTAGATAAGGGAGTTGATGTGTACCTAGCATTGACTAGTACAAAGTCAGATCAAGATGTTTGGTTGATCGACTCGGGAGCATCCTATCATATGAAACCACATAAATAATAGTCCTTTGAATATGAACGATATGATGGAGGTGATTTGTCCTTAGGGGATGACTTGACAACCAAAATTGTCGAATGGGGAAGAGTCTGAATGACATTGCACGATGGGAGGAAAAGAACCCTTATAGGTGTGCTACAAATTCTGGGTTTGGAAAGAAACCCGATATATGTCAACAAGATGAGTGATGCAGGTGTGCATACTCTATTTCATAAGTATTCATGCAAGATGTTCAGAGGTGTGATGATCTTAATGAGAGGAGTTTGGATTGGTACCCTATACAAGTTGTTAGGGAATGTTGACTCAACTGCATGCAACATAACCATTGCTCCTGAAATCAACTCAAGTATGAATCAACTTGACTTGATGTCGACACAACTCGACTCGAGCTAAGTCGGTTCAAATTGACTCGAAAATACATGATGAAATCGACCTGACCAGGTTATGGCACAAGAGGATGGGACACATTGGAGAAAAAGGACTTCAAGCTATGCAAAGTAAAGGTATGGTTGAAGGTTTTCCTCAATGTGGTTTATAAGTTGACTTTTGTGAACATTGCATATATGGAAAACAAATTTGGGTGTGGTTCCCATCTGGAGCGACAAGGGAAAATGGGATTCTAGAACTGGTGCATAGTGATGCGTTTGGCCCGGTTACAGTGCCTTCACTTGGTGGATCCTTTTATTACGTCTCCTTCATAGATGATTTTTCCAAGAAGACATGGATATATTTCCTGAGGAAGAAATCAGAGGTTTTCAGGAGATTTAAGGAGTTTAAATCTCTTGTGGAAAACCAGACAGAGAAGAGGATTAAAGTACTCAGGACTAACAATGGTGGTGAATTCTATGGGAAGGAATTTGATCAGTTATGTAAGCAGTGTGGCATAACACGCCAAAATACCACACCATATACCCCACAGCAAAATGGAGTTGTTGAGAGAATGAACAAAACATTTATGGATAAGGCAAGGAGAATGCTCAGTGGTGTTGGGCTCGCACAAGAATTATGTGCAGAGGCAATTGAGACTGCAAGATATCTGGCGAATATGTCTCCTTCCTCGGTGCTAGTCGAAATGACTCCAAATGAGGTATGGTCTGGTAAGAATCCTTCAATGGTGTATCTCAAAGTATTTGGTTGTGATGCATTTGTGCATGTTCCCAAGGAAAAGACGAGCAAGTTGGACAAGAAGACAGACAAATGTATTTTCATTAGATATAAATAAGGAATGAAAGGATATAATCTCTAGGATATTGCATCAAGGAGAATAGTGTACATTCGAGATGTGGTCTTCAGATAAGTTGGAGATAAGTTCAACCCTGAGGAAGTTGTTCAGACCGAGAATAATCCTAATATGGTGCGGTTTGAACAGAGGAACGAAGAAGATGGTTTTGATGAGTTGAGTGAATCTGAGGAAGAGGTGGAACAATTGACTCTGGTGGTAAGGAGGTTAGAAAGAATAAGAAAACCGGTTCAGAGGTATAGTCTACCCGACTTTCATTCCACATTTCTACTAACGTCCATCGATGATGAGCCCAAGTCGGTCGATGTGGCAGTAGAATCGGCAGAGGGTAAACTCTGGAAGAACACCATGGTCGAAGAGATGGATTTGGTCAAGTTACCTAGTGAAAGGAAGCTCGTCGATAGAAAGTGAGTAAGAAAATGAATATCACAGGACAAGTTGAGAAGTTCAAAGCTCGACTTATAGTGAAAGCCTATTCCCAAGTTGAAGGAGTCGACTTTGGTGATATTTTTTCCCTTGTTGCAAAACTAACTTCCATTAGAGTACTAATGTCTCTGGCTGCAGCATTTGATCTAGAGATAGAACATATAGATGTGAAGACAATGTTCCTACATGGGGACCTGAAAGAAGAATCTACATGAAACAGCCTGAAGGATTTGTAGTAAAGGGAAAGCAAGAGTTGGTGTGCAAACTCAAAAGGTCCTTGTATGGTATAAGTCAATTTCCAAGGATGTGGTACTAAAATTTTGATACATACATCCTTAGTTTGGGATTTGTGAGAAGCAAATTTGATCATTGCATATATTCCAAGGAAGAAGGTGGGTGTTTCATATATGTAGTTGTGTATGTCGATGACATGTTGTTGATTGGAAACAACATGGATGCAATAAAGGAGGTGAAGAAGCAGTTATCGACCAAGGTCGACATGAAGGATCTTGATGCAGCTAACTTCATTCTAGGAATGGAGATTAAGAGAGATCGAGCCACTAGAAATATTTGGTTGAATCAGATGAAGTATAATGAAATGGTTCTGAAATAATTCAACATGCAAGAGTGAAAATCAGTGAAGGTGCCAATTCCTATGAGAGAAAGTCTTACTGATGAACAGTGTCCAAAGACACGGGAAGAAATAGAGAACATAGCATGTGTTCCCTATGCAAGTGTTGTTGGGAGTCTAATGTATGTGATTGTTTTCACTCGACCATACATTTCCCATGCAGTGGGAGTGTTGAGAAGGTACATCTCGACACCTGGAAAGGAGCACTGGACAACCAATGATATGTGGGATTTGTATCCAATGATATGCATGGATCTGTAACTGTTTTTAGGTGCAAATATTTAGGGTTTTGCATGTTGTAAATCCCATAAATAGACGTATTGTAACACTATAAAGGGTAACCATAGAATGTACTTATGCAAGTTAATGCATGTGTAATTGTAGGTTGGTGGTCATGCATATGTAAGCCATATTGGCTACAGGATTGTTCTTGTCCAGGAAAGAGGGTATGATTTCGATTGTGTCTTAGATGTGGACCAAGGTTAGACATGTAACCTTTTATTCAGATTGAATAAGACAACAAGAGAGTAGAACGCTCAAAGGATTGCTTGTTTTTGTCGGTTAAGGGTTCCAGGGTAAAATCTCGGTGTATTGTGCAATTTATTGTTTCATTTACGTTCTTGATTAATTCTTCTTCTCTTGTTTTAGGATTAGTGTTGAAGTGTCTCTCATTTCTTACACCATTCACCCTTCCTTTCAATGCTTCTCCATTAAGTGTTTCCAAATGTGAAGCACCTACCTCTGTCACCTCTTGTATCACGTATGGTCCTAACCAGTGCATACAGAACTTCCCCGGGTGTTGCATAAACTTGCTATCATATAGTAGTACCAAGTCTCCTACTTGGAATTTTTTTAGCTTAATGTGTTTGTCATGCCATTCTTTTTCCCTTACCATTTGAGCCTATTGGTGAAACCTTATGATAAATATATTCTCTTCAAGTTGTACCAGTTGTGATAGGTGTTCCTGTATTGGCCTAAATCTGATAGATTTTTGATAGTTGTGACACACAGGCTTGGTACAATGAACTCCATCGGCATTACTACCTCCTGCCCGTATACCAACCTGAAAGGTGTTTTCCCTATCAACTTCTTATTGGTTGTCCTATATGCCCATAATACAGCAGAGACTCTTAAGTCCCAGTCATCTCTTCCTATGTTGCATATTTTTGTCAGTGCATTCTCTAGGATTTTGTTGAATGCTTCCATTGTGCCATTGGCCTATGGCTGGTACAACGTACTCTTCTGGTGGTGGATTTGGAATTCTTCGTTCAAAGCTAGTATGGTATTATTGATGAATTGCTTCCCTTGATTACTCATCAATGTTATTGAACATCCAAATTGAGTTACTATGTTCTCAAACAAAAAGTGTGCAGTAGTTTATGCATTGCAATGCGTAACTGTTGTTCCTTTTGCCCATCAAGTAAGATATTTTGTTGTTGTAATGATGTACCTAGCCCCTAATCTTCTTGCTAGTGGGTCGACTGGTCCAATGAAGTCTATGTCCCACTCATCAAAATCATGTAATGTAACTTTGTATTCAATGGCATCTTGTCCCTTATGGAGGGTTTTTTTACCCTTTGAAAAATGTCACATGTCTGATAGTATTCCTTTGCATCCCTGTGAAGTTAGGCTAGCATAGTCTTGCGCATAATATCTTTTGCGCAGTGGCTTTACCTACATAATTTCCTCATGCTATCTCGTTGTGCGCTTATGCCAATATAGTTAGTATTTCGTGTTCGACCACATAGTGTCACAGTATTCCATATGTGCCCAGTTTATATAAACTTCCTGCAATTAATTAGTAGTTCGCAGCCTTTACTACCAACTTCTTTTTCTACGCAATCTTCATGTCTGACGGGAACATCCTTGTACTCAATACCTCTACAATTTTTGTAAAATAATTGTCAACCATCTTAACCAAAAATAGTTGTGCATCATCATCCAGGTTGTCTGCCTCTTCTCCCGAGAGTATGCGTGACAAATGATCTAGTCTTGCATTGTGTTTACTTGGTTTTACTACTACTTCAAAGTCATATTCCTGGAACAATATGAGCCATATGAAAATCCTTCCCCCCAACACTGGCTTATTGAATAGATATCTCAGCATAGAATGGTTGGTGTACATCTTAAAGTGTGAGCCTAGCAAGTAGTGTATGAAATTCTACAGCGCATAGACCATACCCAATCCCTCACGTTCTGTTGCGGTATAGTTTTTTTTCCATTGTTGATAGTTTCCTACTTGCAAAAGAGATTGGGTGATCTATATCTCCCTCACCTGGTTGTGACAAGATCATGCCTAATGTTATTGATGATGCATCCACATGTACATGAAAGTTCTTGTTCCAGTCTAGGAAAATTAAAATCGGTGCAGTTACTAACTTTTGTTTCAACGTGTCCAATCCTTTCTGACAGTCGTCATTCCACTCAAACTTCACTTGATTTTTCAGTAATTTTTCCATTGGTGTTGTAATATGTGTGTATCCTTTGATAATTTTTTTGTAATACTCTGTGTGAACTAATGCTATGTGCATCTATTTGACTGATGTGGGTGGTTATAAGTCCAGAATAACTATAATCTTTGTGGGATCATTTATTAGACCTTGTTTGCATACCATGTGTCCCAATAATATTCCAAATAGTGCACAAAAAATAAAGTTATTTAGATTTAAGGATATATGATGTTGTCTACACTTATCCAACATGAATCTTAGCAATTCAACATGAACCTGTAACAGGATAAATACAGTCCATTCATCCAAGTAGACTTCAAGAAACTTATGAATAAACTCCTTAAACATTGCAGAAACCACTCTTGAAAATACCATAGGTGTGTTCTTCAACCCAAATGACATCATTGTGTATTGAAAACTTCCCCATTCTATCGCAAATGTAGTCTTATGTCTATCCTCTTGTGCAATTCTTATCCGATGGTAGCCTAAGAAACCCTTTGTGAACGAATAGACTTCTTGTTTGCCTACGTTTTCAAGTACCTCATCTATAAATGGCATTGGGAATGGATCATGTAGGCATGCATCATTCAGTTTCCTCAGGTCAATACAGATATGTATACCCCTTGTTTTCTTGTCATGCACTACTATGGGACTTATCCATTCTGATTCCTCAACCGATTCAATGATTCTCGCCTTTATCATGCGGTCTATTTCCTCCTTTAATTTTTCTTTATATCTTAGGTTCAGTCTATAGAGTCTCTGTTTCACTGGTTTAGCACCTGGTTTTAGAGGGATCCTCATCTCCCCTAGTTCGCCTGCTATCCCTTTCATCTCTAAGAATGTAGTTGGGAATAGTTCTTGGTATTCTCACAGTAGATCTATTATCTTTCTTATAGTTTCCTCATCCCAGTAATCTCTTATCTGTTCAAACTTAGGGATTTCCTCTGTCCCAATATTGAATTTTCGTGTCTTGACTAGTTGCATGTATGTTGTAGATTCCAGCTCTAGGACCTCTACTATTCATTCCCCCTCTGTTTCCAATCCTTCGATATTGCAAGGATCTTCATCATCCTGATCCTCTTGTGTCACATTGTAACATTCCAATAACTTGTGAACCAACATAGAGGTGTTGTGTGTGTTGCATACAGATAATACTTCCATTGATTCTTCTTCGGCAAATATTTTTTGTTTAATCTCCTGTAGCGTTGTACTTATTAGGGATAACTCATTTTGAAAGGTATATTTTACCTGGAATCATTGAGTTATGTAATCCTAGTCTGTTGTATCTATGTGCATCTCCAGTTCTAAGTACTAGTTCTTTGGGATGGTATCAAGGGTATGTATGAGCATGTGCGTCCGTTCTTTCCTTGGTACTGATTTCTATGATTTTTCACACTAAGCAACATGATTTGTTCGGTTTCCTTCCCTAGTATACTTATGTAGCATATCTCCCTCATCATTATTGAATCTCACTTGTATTAGTCTCCTACAATGTTGTCCTTCTACTATGTTTTCTTTGTGTGTCGCCCACCATCTAGTTGGGGTGGCCTTCAGTACAATGTCCAGTGCTAGTAGCCTCTATTGTTTTGATACATATGCCTCAAATGTTTGTACAAATGTTCTTATATCTATCAACATATCATACGTATGTGGGTTGCATAGTTCTATTCCAATCCAGCATACTGATTTGGTCATGTGTGCTCATTGTCATGTTGAGACTTCATGCATCCTCTACTGCCAATTTTCCAGACTTGCTTCTAAGTCTTAGGTACACGAACTCATGCTTCTCCAACTCAATGTGCCATATGTGGTGAGGTTAACATAGTCATCCATTATAGAAGTCATGTTGTACATGTTATCAATTTCATCGCCCTTCGTTGGTTCTATGTACCTCCTTCCTTCTTTTGGGTCTAATGGTGCAGTAACTTTTAGCTCTCCTACTTCAAATATCATCTCTCACCTTTTCAAATTGAATATGGATTGGTTATTGAAGGCCCATTATAGTCCCATTAGTGTTGGATATGGTTGGCTATCGTCCACAATCCTGATAACTTCAAAATCTACGACATTGCGCACTCCATCTATATTCACAGTTATTCTTGTTAATCTACCAATAGGTACTATTTTGTACTGGTTTTCTAGTCTAAATTGAATGGGTTACCACACTAACTTGGGTTTCCCCATCATTTCCCATCTCTTCTTAGGTAGCACATTCACATCGAACCCTGAGTCTAAGATCACATTGTCTATGTCATATTCTCCAATCTGTGCACTGAACCTGAACTCTCCATTGGTTCTTTTCTTGCACAATAGTTTGTTCACTACTTTCTTTTTAGTAGAGGCTACCTTTCCTTGTGTGCAGTGATCGATCATAGAGAATAATGTCTGCAATGCATTTTCATCTTCAACCAGTTCTAGGCAACTCTTCAAAAAAAATCCTAAGGTACTTACCTTCTCTAGTGATCCTTTGGTCATGGCCTAATCGTCGTTGGGAGGCTTATCTACCATATGTGGTGCAGAATATGTTGAAGCTACCCACTCTTATCGTCGTATTTCCTCCCTCTTCCTTTTATAGGTCTATTTTTCATTTCGTGTATCAAATATTGGAATGGGTATTGTTGATTTCTTTACCCATTTCTCAGCCTATTTCCTTTCATTGGTTGCATTTGTCCTTGTTTTGGTTCCTCCACACGTAACGATTGTTATTTTGGGTCCTTCGTCCCATATCTCAGCTGATATGTTTTGAATGTTTGGGTTCTGGTTTTGATTACCTATGGACTGCCACTTTGCCAACAATTGTGGACAGTCTTTTGTCGCATACTCTAACGCCCGAAAGTAAGTGCATTTTGTGCAGCAGTTTTAGAAATTTTGTGCTAAATGTCCTCGTTGGTTACATTTATAGCATATTATGGGGCCTCTTCCTCCTCTCCTGAAGTTTTTTCTACCTCTACCCCTATTGAATTCTCCTCAGTTTCCTTGATTAAATCCTATTTGATTATTATACTTCCCTCCCCCTTCTGTTGCAACATTCTCCTTCTGAATTTGTACATATTTGATGTTTGATCCCTCATCACATCGAATGCACGAAAATCCTTGTCTTCATGTCACATTGATTTACAAAAGCTACAAAATAATATTCTTGGAGTACTTTGATATTTCTGTAATAACTGGCACTCATGGGGGTTATGTCCCCATTTCTTGCATATCTCACTATATCCTCCTCTTGGTAGTGGGTTCAGTGCTCCAGGTGCTAAGTACTGCACAAAGGTTGGACATGTATCTTTGTGGTGACCTTCAGTCCTACACTTGGTGCACCAGAATTGTTCTTGTTTTTCTTTCCCCTTCATGATTTTTGAAAACTAAATTGTTAAAGCAGCTAGTTGGTTATGTATCTGTGCCATTCCACTTTTGTCTCCGACCGAAGAGGCTTCCAAATTCATAGAAATATTCAATGCCTCTGACTGCAATGTAACCTTTTACTGTATTAAAGGGCAATGGGCGTGAGGTAACAAGCCTGCAGTAAACCACTCTCTATGTTATTGATCGAGTATTTGGAATGTTAACCTGCCCATCACATCTTTGAATCTTTGATCAAAATCCCATACTGACTCAGTATGTTCCTTCTTGATCTCCTTGAGCTCGGTAATGTGTCGTGACTCAAACTTTGGTTTTCTGAATTCTTTTAATAACGCTTGTGTGATCTCTGTTAATGTCCTTGTTTGACCTAATAGTGTGGTACTTTGGAGCTTCATGTACCAGACTAGCACGCGTCCTCTAAAGGTTGTTTCCAACTGCACGATATTTTCACCATCATTGTGGACATTCTTTGCATTCTATATGGTTTCACATATGAACAAATGTTGTTTTGGTTCCTCCGATCCAATTCCTTTGAACTCCGGTAATATTAGTGTGTTATCTACTCCTGCCATGTTTTTGTGTGTAGGACCTCTTCCTAGTGATATTGGTTGATTCTTATTAATTATACTTCTATTATTTCTCTGGTTAATATTTCTTTGGCTTCCTCCACTGATTACAAGTGCTCTGTAAAGGTCTTCGAACGTTGTCTCAAATTTAGGTGACGCACACGAGGTTGTGGTTTCAACCCAAGACTCGGCTCGAGAAGGACTTACTAGTTCTTCTATAACTGAACTAAATTGGATATCTTCTTATTCTCCCTCTATATGTTGTACTTCTATGATACGAATATTTGCATGATGTTTCAGGTACTCACTGCATTGATCTCTCTCTCTCCAACCGCATTTCTCAACTTCGTGTACCTTCTCCCACTGCGCAGAACTCCAAATTCATCTTCTCCTTCTGATATCCCTTCCTCTTTCTCATGCATTCTCAGTCTTCCCTTCCTTTGTCTATTTTTCCTACCCTCGGGTCAACTCCTAGTCAACAACACCCAATCCCTCTATGTGTGCAAATTTCTTTAGCTATCTGACTCCATCATCATCACTTCTTTATCACATAGCAGCATTTTTATCCAGGTAGCTAACGACTTTATGAATCTTCCTCATGAGCCTTTAAAGAAGTATCTTTCTATGACACTATAATCCTGGGTACAGTCTATGGAAAATTATGTTATGTAGCCTCCCAATATACTATCCAGCCAAAAGTCAACTCTGTGTGAAGTCTTGTTGTCTACTTAGTCCACTTGTCCCACTAGTTCAAGAGTCCAGTTCTTTGGCGTAGCTGGTCTATGTCTACTAGTATTTTCCACAAATCTTTCCATCCATTCTACTAAAAGGTTAGGAAATTTGTCGAAAAAGATCTCATGCAATTCTATGTACACATACCTTTGCAACCACTATTTGTTCTTTAGCCAAGGGTTTTTATTCTCCTTGTGGGAAAATTATTGTTCCTTTTGTTTCAGCCATTCGGTTATCTCCTTCCTCGTTGGTCTCCAAAACATTCCCTCACCTCCAACTTCTAGGTCCCAGTAACAGAACCATTTGTTAGCACACGCACAGGTAGATTCAAGACCCTGGGTTCAGGTTACTTAGTCCACTAAAACCCTACAGACACTGGCTCTTTTAGCATCACTTGCAAGCAGGAAAAGTCTCACCTAAGGTATCTTTATGGGAACTGCAGGAACCAAGATTTTACAGCGGTGAGGGAAATATTGGAGATCCACTTTGTCATACCTACAGGATCCACTCACGCACTAAACCCTTGCTACCTTGAACTCGTTACTTAGTCATATATGCACATATATCCATAATTATGTTATTTGGTAGTTAAACATAAATTCATGTTCACTGCACACTACTATATCATCATGAGCATTAAAGATAAGCATACAAACAACTTTAAAGATAATCATACATTCACATCACAGACATGAATTAACATCCAAAAAGCACAGTTCTACACAGGGTTACTGTGGTTCACACCCATCTGGGATACGTCCACAAAATATTGTCTTCTTTATGATATTTTAGTATCTTCAGTGCGCTCTATGCTACAATGGATGCTTAGCATACAATATTCTTCACATTTATAGTTTCTTTACGATGTTCTTCTCTCTTAAAATCTCTTTCTCTCTCGACCTCGTGAATCTCTCGAACTTGCGGATCCTTTACATATTTATACAATATGATCAAGGCCTTTTTACATCTCATAATGAGTTGGCTACCACTCATGCTCAACTAGCGAAAACTCATTATGAGTTGGATACAACTCATGCTTGGCTAGCTTTCCCAAATTTTGCGCTAGTTATTCTTTCTTGTCCCTCATCTTCTCCTTTTTCCTCTCTCTTCTTTCTTGATCTTCTTGATCTTATTTAGCTTCTTTTCCTTCTTCTGTCTTCTCCCTTCCTGTGCCTTTTCCCTATACTTCGTCTCTTCTCATTTTTCCATCCCCAAAATTGTCTTCCCAACACTTCCCAAATGATACAAGAGGACTAATAGGGTTTTGAAACTAAAATTTTAGTTTGGTCAAAGAAAATGACATGATTAGATTTATGGGAATGTTTAGTAATATTTGACTTACATATGTGATTATGGAAGGTGTCAATTATATGTTCTTTGAGATGGGTTTTAAATGACTTACTACTTTTGACTATGTATGATTTTTCAAAAGATCGGAAAATTTTGTATACTCCTTGGCCAAACATGGAATAATATTTATCCTTGGCTATTTTGAATAACTATTTAAGGGTTTTATGGGGTTTAAAGAGAGTTTTAATATTATTTTTGGACAAAATCTTAGATATATTATCTATAGTACCTTGGATATAGGGAAGAGAAATGAGAGCTAAGGGTGGGGAAGAGGAATGAGAGTTTTTAGATTTATAATGGTGGTCCTTGGTTAGGTGGGTTTTTCCTTTCTCAACGAAATCAGGATTATAAGTTTTAATGGCTCCAGTAATGAGAGTTTTAAGAGACGCAGTTTTTTTGGGGTAGGTAGACGATGAGACTAGGCATGAAGGTATGAGTCAGTGTGACTCTTTTTCCTATGAACTTGGTCAATGAGGGTGCCATCAGGAATACTGTACATCCAAAATGAGAAGAGAGTTTTCCTTTTGGATTTCTATAGTAAATTTGATATGGTATCATTCGAGAAGCATTGGAAGCATTGGAAAGGATGTACAAAATATATATATATATATATATATATATATATATATNTTATCTAATTTTAAGGTCACGATCAAGCCAGTCACCAAATTGTTGTATGAGACCAAATTGATGTATGTGGGACAAGAGACCCTCTCCGCCCAATGATTTAACTGGATTTGAATGTGTGACATCTTAGAAGAAAATTTATTCTTTACTTTTGATTGCTTAGTTTAATTTTTTATGTTTTAAACCAACTATAATGTTATTCTTCCTTTTTATAATTTTTATTTTTTTACCTATCTCCTCATTCCCATCTTAAATACAATCTTAAAAAAATATATTTTCTTTAATCTTTTTTTTTAATTTCATTTTTAACATTAACATTGAATTATTTTTATTTACAACTACTCCTTAATCATTTTTCACAAACGAATTGTAACCCTTTTTTTCATAATACCTTCATGAAAATTGTAAATTTAAATACAATTTATTATTTTTTTATCTTATAAATCTTTTTTCATAACACCATAAAATAAAGACATAAAAATTGTGAATTTAAATACAATTTATTATATTTTTTTATCTTATAAATATTGAATATATTATATTCTATAATTATATTTATAAATATTGAATATATTATATTCTATAATTATATTTATAAATACATAATTTTTCATAACGCCTTAGAAAATTGTGAATTTAAATACAATTTATTATATTTTTTTTATCTTATAAATCTTAATATATTATATTCTATATTTATATTTATGAATACATAATACTAAATGATATTCATAATATTGTACAACAAATTTGAGAAAAAAAAAATCATATATTTGTATTTTAATATGTTTAATTTGCATTAAAATCATGTCTAAAAGATGAAATAAATATTTGGTCAATAATTAAGTAATTGTTTCTAGTTATGTGGGAAAGTTAATTTTACTAATAGTAATTTTGGTTATATGTAAAATCCTAAATTTGTAATTTTTTATGATTTATATTTTTTTAAAGCCATTATATATTGCAATTTTATAATACTAAAGAGTTTTCTTATACGTAAAAGAAGATTTATTATAATTTATTTTTAAAACGTTGTGGATGATTTATTATTATTAGGGGAAAAAAATAGACATAATGCTATGTTTTTTTGTCACTACATATGCAACATGGCTTTTATGTTGCTTTTGGCCTTTTCAAAACTATTAGGCAGCAGAAGCAAAACAAAGCATAAACAAGTAAGATTAAACCAATAACAACAATCAAAAAATTGACACAGTGATTTATGTTGAAACTCAATACGGGAAAAAACCACGAGGCAATGATAATCAATATTCTTATTATTCAAGGGAGACTTACAATAGCCAACCCAGGCATACAACCATCCTCCCATCTCATACACACAACACACCTTAGTATTGCATCCTTCTCACACACTCTACACGCATCGCAATCTCACCTCTATGGGTATGCTCATACATATAACATCTCTCAAACAATTAGACAAACTGATTATAATAATATACATCAGTTACACAAATTGTTAACAGAAGAGTGCATGCATGCACATTCTAAATATAGTTGCATACATGTGCATGTTGGGAAATTCGTTGGCATGTTTCTAACAATCTCCACCTTGACAACAATTTACCTAATATATCATGCCCTTAATTAATTCATCACCTTTTGTGCAAGCCAAGAGAAGCCAAGCACCATCACAACTCCACAACTTCTCTAACAATATTGTTACGTGAACATGCTTGCACGATTCGCTCCAGTATGGACCATTCTGCCTCCATCAGTAACATGTCTCATAAATCGATGCACTTGTCCCATTTTTCTATGTTGGATTCTTAGTCAAATGCACAATGCTTTGACCACCATAGAACACCTCATCTTGTACTTGTCCAAACTTACCCAATAGATCCTTGCATTCTTGCAAGACATAACCTGAGGTAGGTCTGCTCTTGTCCAAATTTCATGAATCATAACCACAGACTAAATCATTGCAACCATTGTAGGTGATACTTGTGCTTCTGTGTTTGAAGCACCCATTTCCATGCTCTTCACCTGGTTTTGCCATGTGTCTACTGACAACACCAACTTCATGTAAAATGCTAACCATTTCTCATCGCAATCATCAAAAAACTTCCTACTAGCATATAATACTTGAGACATATAACCCTTTTCTTCTTCATTAGTTAGGACATAAACCTGAAGAAAAATTACAATGGAAAGCCAAAGGAATTTTACCAGTTTCACATTATTCATATCGAATTTCCTGAGTATCTTCACCACATACTTCTGTGGTGATAACCAAGCTTACCATCCTTCTTGTCTCTGTGTATTTCCATGCCCAAGATTTATTTTGTTGCTTCCAGATCCTTCATAACAAACGTCTTAACCAATTAAGCCAACCTATTGACCACAACCATGCTTGTGCTTGCAACAAGCATAACATATAACACCAAGGTAATAAATATACCATAAACACAATGGTTATACTCACTTCTTGTAAAATTTGACTCACCATGAAGGAATCAAACATCTTGTACCATTTCCCTGGCATGCTTAAGGCCATACAATGATTCTTGAGTTTGCAAACAAATCTTCTATTGTGATTCTGAACTAATCGTTCTGGTTGTTCCAAATACATCCCCTTATCCGAAAAAACTCCATGTAAAATAGTTTTAACATCTAACTGTACTAACACAACTAGTGCTAACACAACATGAATAGAAACAAGCTTTTAACAATTGGTGAGAGACTTTCATGGAAATCAATACCTTCCAAATACCCTTCTACTACCAATCATGCTTGGACCTTTCATCTTTTACTATGTTTGATTTAATAAAAGGAGATTCATCAAACACTACATCTTTTTCCATGATGATTCTATGGGTAGTAGGATCCCATAGTCTGCACCCCTTAACATCATCACCATATCAAAGATATACATGTTTGATATGGTTCCTACTTAGAAAGTTGATAAAAACCATAAGCATCACAACTGAATAATTTCACATTTGAGTAATTCCCAGATGCCCTGTTCATACCTCTTCCAGAATCTTCCAGTCTTCTGCAACCGATGGTGACCAAGTTACCAGATAGCACAACCGCTTATGTCCACAACTATTGATGCAACTTGGCATTATTGAACATGCCTATTCGATCCCAACTTCCTTGCAATACTTTCCAAGTTCCATGGATATGAACTTACCTTCATCATATATTCTCAAACACTTGATTGACCTGCCAACACATCATCCTTTCTACATACCCACCTTTATAACCTGGACACACTACTCCACCTCAAACTTTGCATTCAAACAACTTTGACCAAGTCCAGCAAAACCAACCCAAGTGAACCTTTTCTGCTCACCTCCAGGGACTTTACATTGGAGTCTCAGTGCTCCACATTAACATCTACATTCCCTTGACCAAATCTAGCTAAGTCGGCCTAGTAAGCCTTCACCGCTTACCTCCAAGCCCATTTACAATGGAGTTCACCAAGCCTTTTATAAGCTTCATTACATGCAATCCATGGACACAATCCCACGGGATACCCAAAAACATGGACCTGAAAAACTACGTGCTTTGTCCTAAAAAATCAGATTTAACTCATTAACTTTTTAACGGAGTCAAGGTTAACCCAACATGCATGCCCTCGCACATATTCAATCTACCTAAATATGTGTTTAGACTTTTCATAGGTGACCTGATAAATCAAGGGTACGCATGCCTATCCAGGTCTTACATATGTATGCCCATTTACATGCAATCAATTATTTTTACAACTCCAAAGTAAATACATGTTTTTTTATTTCACGGTGACTCAACCATCACCGCCCTACACCTTCTATTTGAACACAGGTGGTGAGACACAATAGACAGAAAAAACTTCATCAACCGTACATATAGCTAGAATTGCTTCTTTTGTGGAGTCCTCTTTGGATGCTTGTTGTCTTTTCCAACAATCCTTCTTGAGATGCCCATATTTTCCACAGAACCAACATTTTCCCTTACCCTTATTGTCTTTTGGCTTAGACCTGGTTGTACCTTTCTGATCTTGCCCTCCTTCTGTAGATCGACCTCTAACCACCATTGCTTCTATTGTTGAGGTTTCCTTACTGGATCTTTTCCTCATCTCCTGAGACAAGAAAGCTCCCACAACAGTTTCATAATCAATGGCATCTGTTGAGATAAACCACATAGTTATGACCAGATGATCCCAAGACTCAGGAAACAAACACAGTAGCATAACTGCCTTTTTTCTCATCTTCGTATGTTACGTCCATACTAAATAATTGACAAAACAGAGTATTGAAAACATTCAAGTGATCAACAATTTCCGTACCTTCTTTCATCCGCAAGTTATACAACTACCTCTTCAAGAAGATTATGTTCATCAAGGAATTTGTCATATAAAGACTCTCTAGTATGTTCCACAAACCTGTTGTTGTCTCCTCTTCAATGATGTTAAACAACACTTCATCCACCAGACACAAACAAATGGTATTAAGGGCTCTTGCATCCAGATCTTCCCAGTCCTCGTCTGTCATGCTTCTCGGTTTCTTTGTCTTTCCATCCAACACCTTTTGCAATCATTGTTGCAAGGGCAGATCCCGCATCTTGGGCTTCCATAGTGAAAAGCTTTTCTTACCGCTAAATTTCTCCACCTCAAACTTAGAACTTTGCACTTTCACCATTAACAAAAAACGCCCAAATCATTGCTTATAAAACCGACCCTTTATATGGAAAAATAACATTATAATTCAAGATTGAACCCAAAACTAATAATTAAAAAGTTTTACCTTAATAAATAATAAATATTGTATACCTTAATAAAACCTTTTACCCAAAACCACAAAACTTCAACTCTTAAACAATATAATATTCTAATACATATTCTCCACCCACTTTATTTACCAATCCACCCCAAAATAAAAGCGATTCTCCACTTTATTTATTTATAAAATATTCTCCACTCGTTTAAACATACCATGTTTTATGCCCAATAAAACAAAGGACTATGTCTTAGAACAAGGCTGCATGGCAGCATATACTTGTCGTTATGCAGGAATTTAGAATTTAGAATACTTATATAGTAAAGGTTGAAATTTTAAAAATAATTAAAATATATATGGAATTTAGAATTTAGAATACTTATATGATAAAGGTTGAAAATTTGAAAAATATTTAAAATATATATGAAAATTCAAGAGTATAATATTGAACTTGGAAAAAATCCATAAAATTTATTATATTCAATTGTTCAATTAATATGCACTTAAAGTAATATCGATCACTATAATAAAACAAGAATTGTACATCTGCCTTCAATACTATATATGGAAATATGATATTTTTCGTGGGCCCCTATACTAAAATAGGGCTCTTCCCTAATTCCTCTTGTTAGTCATGGTAGCTTGGCTTGATAGTTAAGCAAACCCCGTATTTTGCAATAATCAATAGAATTCCTTGCATAATAGAAGCCTCTGCATAATGGATGGGCCATCATGAAAGGTGAAGGGCCTTCAATAATTTAAAAAAATCAATATTAATTATTATAAGAATATATATATATATACATACATTATTATCAATATTAATATTGTTATAAGAATATATATACATACATTATTAAATTTGACTTTTTTTATAATGTAAGACCGATTACTAAGTCCTAATCAATGTTAATGTTTGTAAATTCCTTTTACGATAAGACAAAACCTTGCGTTTAAAAAATACATTAAAAATAATATTTTGGTATAATATCTCATTTTGTTTTGGAGTCAGAGTGGGGTCAATGTCATGCATTACATTATATAAGCAAGCTCGTAGTTTGAGCCAGTACAAAATCATAAAAATTTCAAGCTTAAGCCAAGAAAAAAAGAAATAAAATAGCTTTGAAACTAATGAAAGTGATGCAAGCTTTGTCAAGGAAAACTTAAAATGCGTGGTAAAACCACTTCTAACTGAGTAAAATTCAGCAAAAAACAATTCTTCGCAATTATAATCCTTGAAATAGGTGTTTTTTTCCCAAAAATCAAAGATTAAACCTACGAGACAAGAACATGTTTGATCAAAATTCGTTAAAACTAGCCAAAAGCTTATGTATAATGAATTCTTTGAAGTAAGAATAGGAACATCAATAAATAGTGTGGAGTCTCTCGAGCTTATCCACGGTACTTCCTTCAGCAAACAAAAAAGGTTATTATTGACTTACTTAAAGTACATGCCCCGATCCCTGACTCCAAACATGTCCACAAGTTTTCGGACAAAACAATTCCAGCAAATACGTTGGAGAAACAATCAATACTAACCAAAGAAGGAACACTGACACAATGGACATATCCAAAACAAGACTAAAGGACCAAATCTTCAATGCCACACAGTAGTCTCCACTGATACAGAAAACAGAGAATTAAAGGCAAAAATACACAATTCATTTCCATTTAAACGAGAAACGAGATAATTAAAAGTAAAACAAAAGGATTTAATGGAGAAAAATCTAGATGATAATCCCATTCAAGTAAGCAAGCGAGAGAAAAAAAAGGATTTCACAAAGAAAGCAAGAAATCTGGAGAATTAAAGGAAAAACAAAATGATTTACCAACTCCTTCCCCTGCTCGATCACCGCATCTTTATAACTACTTTTCTCTCCTTGATTGCTTCGACAGAACACACAGACTTTCTTGAATCTTGACCTCGCCTTCTCCATTTCCATCTCCATCTTTTTCAGCAATCACTATCTTTGTCCCACCCCTCGTAGTTGTCTAGTCTGCTCGCGAGTACTATATTGAATCTGCCACTGTGAAAGTCACTACTTATTGACACAAATATTATAATAGAACAAAAATTCCCACAAGTATAAAGAGAAGATCATTTATTCATGTGTTTTTTATTCCTCTAGCCATTGTCGTGAGATGGAGCAAGTAGAGGGATCATCTGGACTGTGGTTATAAAGTCTAGAGGGGTTACAATGAACTTTTGATCCAGGAAGATGCCTGCACACTGTCAAGCCATCTAAGCTTCCAAACGTGTAGAGGGTACTTTGATGCATTGTGATCTAAGCCTGGATTGAGGTGACTATAATTTTCCTGAGCCCAATTCAAACATCGGCATTCTCTTTTTTTCTAAACACATCTGAACAAAACAATTTATGTTTCATCCACTTGAGCCACTCCATTACTCTAGTCGATTGAGAGGCTGAAGTGAATGAAAAACCTGTATCAGAAGTATATTTCATCTTGAAACAGTTGAAATTAGTTGAAACCGCATGCTGAAATGGTGGAAACTGCATGCTCACCTACATACACAATATGTACTTATTTAGGTGATCAAAGATGAGTGGTTTCGGTTCAAACAAAGAAAGGAATGTTGTATTGATTCATCCAACAATCATTGTACAAGTTTGGTGTGCACTTAGAAAGAAAGACTCCATGTGCCTATCACAGACAAGGGACGAAGATTGGGTGCCAACCAAGAATGAGAGTGTTTATCTGTAAAGAAATTTCTCTACATTAATGAATATTGCAGAGCATGTGGAATCATCCCAAGCAATATCAATGAATCCAAACAAATTGTGAGCTAAGGAATCCCAACAAATTGTATCCTCCCAGTCCTGCAAACCCTCCTTTCCTCCTCTCCCTAAACCCACCAATTTTTCCCCTCCTGCAACTCTCCTCAAGATCCAAATTTTAACCAAGGTTGAAATGGTTGAACGTCAACTCAAGGTCTTTGTTATAATTGTAATGAAAAATATTTTTCTGGGCACAAGTGTAAGGAACAAAATCTTTTTATGGATGCAACTAAGGATCTTTCTGAAGAATATGTTGTTGTTCCGCCTGTGGAGGAAATACCACTGCCATCTGACCTCACCCCACCCTTTGAATCACCAGACCTTGATCCAGTGATTTCACTTAATGCCCTCACTGGATTCTCTACTCCCCGGACTCTCAAATTAATTGGTTACATCAAAAATGAAAAAGTCCTCATCCTTGTGCACAGTGGTAGAACCCATAACTTTATTCATTGTTGCATCGCCTAAGAAGTCAATTGTTACATATGTGTTGTCAATAATTTTCAAATCATGATTGCCAATGGTGGTTCCATGAAATATGGGGGACGATGTAAAAATGTGTGACTCCAAATTGGTCAGTATCACCTGAAATCCCATATGTTTTTTATAGACATGGGTAGTTGTGACATTATTCTTGGTGTCAAATGGTTACGCACTCTAGGCCCCATTCTCGTGGATTTTAAGGACTTAACCATGTAATTCCAACAGGAGGGACAAAAGTATCAGTTTCAAGGAATCACAGCATGATCCCCTGAGATCATCAGTTCCCATCGCATGGAAAAGCTTCTCAAAAAAGGTCATTCGGGAATTATATCCCAACTCCACTCCATTCATGTTGTTGAGACACCTTCTATGCATCCTGACCTCCAATCTATCCTCTCCTGCCACCAAGTTGTTTTTACCACCCCCAAATAACTTCCCCCTTCCCATGGAGTCCATGATCATTCCATCCCTCTCATCCCGGGCAGTCTTCCTCCCAATGTTTGGCCTTATCGTCATCCCTTTTCCTAGAAGAATGAAATTGAGAAAAGTGTTCATGAATTACGAGAAGTCAGTGTTATCCATCCCAGTACTATCCCATATTCCTCCCCTGTGGTCATGGTACTCAAGAAAGAAGGTACTTGGCGCATGTGTCATGATTTTTGCACCCTCAACAAACTCACAATCAAAGACAAATTTGTCATTCTTGTCATTGATGACCTCTTGGATGAATTGAGTAGTGCTCGGTACTTCACCAAATTGGATCTACATTCTTTCTACCACCAGATCCGTATGAAAGAAGAAGGCATTCCTAAGACTCCATTTCGCACTCATGAGGGTCATTATGAATTCTTGGTAATGCCCTTTGGATTGCGTAATGCTCCTTCCACTTTCCAAATTCTTATGAATCATGTCTTATATCCTTTTCTCCATCATTTTGTCTTAGTTCTCTTTGATGATATTCTCATCTATAGTAAAACTTGGCCATCCCATCTCTCCCATGTGAATCAAGTTCTCCATCTACTCTCTAAGCACCAACTTTTCCTCAAACAATCTAAATGTGCCTTTGGTGCCTCATAAGTGGAATACCTGGGTCATATTGTCGACAAGGATGGTGTCTGAGTGGATCCTAAGAAAATTGAATCTATGCAAGATTGGCCTTGCCCTAAAACTCTTAATAACTTGTGTGGTTTTATGGGTTTAACAGACTATTATAGGAAGTTTTTTCGGAATTATGGAAAGATTGCATCTCCTCTCACTTCCCTCCTTAAAAAGAATACTTTCACTTGGACTTCAATTGTGGATCATGCCTTCCAAGCCTTAAAATATTATATGTGCTCGACCCTTTTCCTGGCCCTCCCAAAATTCACAAAGACATTTTTATTGGAATGTGATGCTTCCGAGAAAGGAATTGTTGTCGTCCTCATGCAAAATGGAAGGCCCTTGGCCTTCACTTGCAAACAACTTTCAGAGAGACATTTGGGAAAATCCATATATGAAAAGGAAATGTTAGCTATTCTGCATGTTATAGATCTATGGTGTCCTTATTTATTCGGTCAACGATTCCAAATAAAAATTTATCATCAGAGTCTCAAGTATTTCTTGGAACAACAAATTTCATCCCCGGCGTAGAAAAAATGGGTGACCAAGCTATTTGGCTATGATTATGAGATCATTTACATTAAGGGCAATGAAAATGTCGTGGTTGATACTCTTTCCCGAAAATATGAAGAAGACGGATCCCTTTTCTCCCTCTCCTTCATTGTACAAGATTGTCTCCAAGTTGTTCGTCGGGAATGGTTGCAAGACCCCAAAATTTCTAGCCTACTCCACCAATTGCAACACAATTTTTCAGTTTCTCCAGGGTACTCTTGGCATAATGAAGAGCTTCGCTACAAAGGTCGTTTGTATTTGTGTAAGCAATCCCAAATTAAATCCACAGTGATTTTTGAACTTTATGCCTCACCCACAGTCGGGCATTTAGGGTTTACCAAAACCTATGAACGGGTCAAACATTATTTTTTTTGGGAGGGTATGAAATAGGACATCTGCACCTTTGTGGCTAAATGTGAGGTCTGTCAACACAACAAGGGAGAAATTGTCAAAACTATGGGCACACTCCAACCACTTCTGATTCCCCCTGCTATTTGGTGAGATATTTCAATGGATTTCATTGTAGGCTTACCTGAATCGAGCAATAATTCAGTGGTCATGGTGGTCATAGATCATCTCTCCACATATGCTCATTTTTTGTCCTCTTCAACACCCATTCACATCCGCCACAGTGGCTCAAATCTTCATGGATAATATCTTCAAGCTTCATGGCATGCCTAATTCTATTGTCTCTGAAAAACACCCCACTTTCACCAGCAATTTTTGGCAAGAATTGTTCAAGCTACGGGGCACCTAATTGTATCTCAGCACTGCCTATCACCCCCAAACAGATGGCCAGACCGAGGTTGTCAAAAAGTGTTTGGAAACATATTTGAGGTGTTTCTCATCTGAGTGGAAAAATCAGTGGGCTCAATGGTTACCCCTAATTGAATGGTGGTACAACACATCTTGTCATACAGTTACTTGCATGACTCCTTTTGAAGCAATCTATGGAAAAAAAAAACCCATCAGTCCTCTCCTATATGCTAGGGGTCTTGAAGGTTCAAGAGGTTGACAAAAATATTACAGTCTATGAGGCTATTGTTCGTTCCCTCAAACACAATTTGTTCATGGCTCAGAATCACATGAAGAAAAAACAAGATCAAGATCATTCCAAACACCATTTTGTTGAAGGGGACCATGTATTTCTTCGACTACAACCTTATAAGCAGACTTCACTCAAAGCATTGTCAGAAACTTCCACCCAAATTTTGTGGTCCTTATACAGTGCTCAAGTGTGTGGGATCGATGTCCTATTATTTATCTCTACCCAATCAGTCGAAGCTCCATCATGTTTTTCATGTTTCTTGCTTAAAGAAGGTGATTGGAACTAAGTGCCAAACTCAAACTAGTCTCCCTGAGTTGGATGAAGAAGGATCCATATGGGTGCATCCACAAGTAGTCTTGGCCCAGAGAGAGCGTTGTCTCCGTCTGATCCAGAATATATTTGTATAAAGAAATGGATATAGATTATTATCAAAACATGCTTAACACAGAATAACAGATATACGATAAAATTGGTTTCTATTCAATAAGGAAATAAGTTGAAACTGTAAAAGGCATCGAAAACAAGCTTGCTAGAATGGTTGTGGCTTATCTTTGAGAAGAGATGTCACATTTTCGCTCATTCTCAAGAAGATTATTACAGTGAGGATCTGAAGGCCTTTTTACAATAAACAGGAATTTCAAAAACCCTAAACATCAAAAAACCTAACCCTAGGAGATGAAGCGCCAAAAGTCATGTGGGCCCCGTTTGGGTAAGTTAGTACATCAACTTCTCGGGGTTGTAACTTTTTCATACGATATTTGTTTTAAGCGCACGATAGCCCATTGGAAAGGTCTATCCGAGGAATACACATTTTGTTTCTCTCTATCAAATGTCATTTTGACTGGGGTGAGCCCTTAAAAAAGTTGTTTAGGGCCTCAAAATGACCTCACAAGTCAAGGACCCAAAAACTAGGGAAAAACTGTCGAAATGGAAAACTGCCAAAATGAGCTAGTTGGAATAGGTGGGAGGCCATCGACATCCATCTGGATCAATCCTCCCCCCTTAGAAAGCAATGGTTTCCATTGCATTGAGTTCCCCCATTAGATGAGGAAATTTCTACCGAATTTGGCCTCGGGTGAGCCACTTGCCTTGGTGCAAGAGTTGCCCTGCTTTGACAACTCGATAAAGTTGGATCCTTTGTTGGCGAGTTCCCTTGAACTGTTTGTCCACAATATGATCAATGGATGCATGTTGTATCAAGTTGGGGTTGAGCTATGTTGGTTTCAATTGTTCTACTATCTTTGAGGTGTCCAATAATGGTGGGAAATATGGTCAAAGGATATCCACGTTGAACACTGGGTGTAGGCCAAGGAAAGGAGGAATGTTGAGCTTGAAAGCATTATCAGCCAAAACCTTGGTGATGGTTCAAAACCCATAACTAAGTGTTCTAATCTTTCGATGGGTTCATGTAAGGTGCTCTTTCTGCAAGTGCAACCAAACTTTGTCGCCCACCTTAAACTTATGTGGCACCCGATGTTGATCATGGCACTACTTGTACTTGTCATTGGACTTCTGTAGGATATCCTGAGCCTATTGGTGGATGTCCTAGATCCACTCAATGAACCGGGTGGCTTTGTCAACTTCAGTTGGAGCAAGATATGAGTCGGTTGAGGTGACCGCAAGGGGTAGTGCAACATCTATGGGCCCAATGGTTGGAATCCCAACCCTACCTGAAAGGGCTTGTGGTTGGTTGAGCTATACAGGGCTCGGTTGTAGTTATGTTGAACATAGGGGAGACTCTCATTCCATGTGAGAGGGTGCTTGGAATTATACATGCGCAGGATATGCATGATCATTTGATTTATGACCTCGGTTTGGCCATCTTTCTGGGGGTGGAAGGCTATGAATTTGGTGAGTTTGGTGTCTAGCAGTGACCAGAGACTTGACCAGAATGTGTTGAGAAATCGATTGTCTCGATCTAAGAAAATGGTTTGTGGGATTCCAAAATGTACCCAGACTCATTCAAAGAAGAGCTTGGCAGTGGCCTCTGTTGTGATGCTCTTCTTGCAGGCGACCAGAATTGTCATCTTAGAAAAGCGATCCACAACCACAAAAACACAATCATTGCCCCGCTTGGTGGATGGGAGGCCCAATATGTATTCCATTGAGATGGATTCCCATGGCCTGTCAGGAGTAGGCAGAGGGGTGTACAGGCCATGTTTCTTAGTGGTCGGTTTGGCAATCGTGTGGGTAGTGTAGGACCTTATATACTTGTTGACCTCTTGTCGAAGTTTCGGCCAGTAGAAATTTTTCTACAGCATTGCCACTGTCTCTTCGACATCGAAGTGTCCTACCACCCGACTATAGTGAGATTCCTAGATAAAATTCACTCACTTGCTTAATGGAATGCAGATATGGCCCAGACGGCACAGCAACCCATCCTGAATATGGAAATTAGCGACAAATGCATTTGCGCCCAACATTTGGTAGGTGGTGGTGAAGTTTGGGTATGTCTCATAGAGTTGGGGCCATCCAGAGGTCTCATGGTCTCAAGAGTCTAGCATCGTGGTGAGTGCCACGACTGGAGGTCTACTGAGGAAATCATCGACGCGGTTGGTGCTTCTCATTTTATACTTGATGTTGGGGTGGAATTGTTGCAAGTACATGGACCTCTTCTGATGGCAGTCATTCTGCAATTTTCCTTGTGTCCGCATGAACTAAAGTGACTTATGATCAGTGTGGATGATTTTCTCCTTCCCAAGAATGTAATGTCTCCACTACCGGCAAGCTTTCACAATGGAATACATTTCTTTTTCATAATTAGGGTACTTACGGACAGCATATGATAGACCACGGGGTGACTGTGTTGAGTGAGAACGACACCCACAACATAGTCTAAAGCATGTGTCTTGATATCAAAGGGTTGTTGCAGGTCCGGTAGTGAAAGTATTGGGGCTAAGCACAAGTGTTTATTCAAATCATCAAACGCTTGTTGTTGGGACCAACCCCACAAAAATTTATCCTTACCACCACCCCTTGTTACTTGGTTGAGGGCCCATGCAATATGAGAGAATCCCAACACAAACCTATGGTAGAAATTGGCAAGGTCGATGAAGCTCTTAAGCTCAGTGAGTGTGTTTGGGGTTGTTCAGTCACAGATGACTTGGATTTTGGTTGGATCCACATGTACACCATGTTGATAAACAATTTATACCGAGTAATGAACCCTGTCCATGCCGAAGGAGCATTTTTCCAAGTTGGCATAGAGCTGGTGTTGTTGCAGAGTGTGAAGAACCTATCGAATATGTTGCAAGTGTTCTTCCCAAGTCTTGTTGTAAATGAGGATGTCATCCAGATACACCGCTGCAAAATTATTGGTGAATGGTTGCAAGATATCATCCATCATCCTCATGAAAGTGGTTGGAGCATTTGTCAAACCAAAGGGCATGACCAACCATTCAAAAATACCTTCCTTTGACTTGAAGGTAGTCTTCCATACATCTGTTTGTTCTATTGGGACCTGGTGGTAGCCAGACTTCAGATCAATCTTACTAAATTATTTGCCCCCCCCTATGAGTTGATCAAGGAGGTCGTCGATTTGGGTAATCGGGTACCAGTTTCTGACTGTGATTTATTCAAGGCCTGGTAATCAATGCAGAGTTGTGAGGTTCCATCTTTCTTTTATACCAACATGGTTAGGATCCCACAAGGTGATGAGCTAGGATGGATGTGCCCCTTGTGGAGAAGTTCTTAGATATGTCACTTTATCTCCTCATTCTCTAACAGAGAGCGATGGTAGACTAGCCTATTGGGTAGTTGTGTGTCGGGGATCAGATCAATGGGGTGCTTGACATGATAGTACAGAGGTACCACAGTAGGTGAGGAGAAGATATCTGAGTATTCTTCCATGACCTTTTCCACTTGCTTCTGTTGTGTGGAGAGGTCGGTCGCAGAGACCCTGGATGTGGCTGTGATCTTTCACTCATTCTGAGATCAAATCACGAAGAAGAAAAACTTCCATGTCTGAGAGATGACCTTCCTACATTGCTTGGCAGAGATCAAGGAAATAGCATTGGGTGGGACTGCCTCGGGTATCTTGTACAATTTCTTGTTCAAAGTAATAATAACACTGGGATTCCTAGACTCATATACAACATGACATTTCCATAAATATGGTTGTCCCAAAATAACATTACAAACTTCAATAGGGGAAACATCACACAATACCTCATCTTTGAAAGGCTTGATTTCGTATGATAGGAAACATTGTTGGTTGACGCGGATGTCGCTTCCTTGGTGGAGCCATTTGATGGTGTAGGGTTGCAAGTGTGGCGTTGTCAGTAGGGTGAGTCACTTGAAAACCTCTACTAAGATGAGGTTCTTATATCTACCGCTATCAACGATGAAGTGCAGCGGGGTACCCTTCACCCACATTTGTGAATGAAAAAGGTGCTTGCCTTCCTCTGGCTCGTTCGGTTCACTGGGCTGGAGCTTGGTGGTAGAAACAGTAGCACTGGGTTCTGCATCTATGATCTGTCTCCACCTTTTCAATTCTGACTCAGATTCGGAACCCGCATCTGATTTAGAGGCTTTCACCTCAGCCACCAACAACTTCTTCGAGCGGAAATCAACAATGTTATGCCAGGGGCTCTTATGAAAGTCGCACCACTTCTTGGTATATTTCTTTGTCTTTTCGGTGTCCTTCTTTGCTTGCGGTCTGGACTGGTTATCCTAAGGTTGTCCATATTTTCTCTGTCCTTTGTTCTGCGGGTTGGGGCCGCCCTTTCCTAGATTTTGTTGTGAGGGGTTCCAAGGCCCAAATTTCCGCATCTTTTGTTTGAGCTTCTTCTTGATTTTGATGGCATATCGGTAGGTCACGCCCAAGGATGAGATGTCCAAAAACTACATTTTGGCCTGTATGTGTCTATGTAGACTTCCGTGATACTTGAGCACCAAATGTCACTCAGAATATTTGATACCCAGCTTAGTGCGCAAGGTATGGAAGATATTTGTGAACTCGGGCATCGCTTGGTCTCTTTCCTGCCACAACGTGGTCCATTTTGTGTACAGGTTGTCATAACTTCCAAGAGGGTAGTATTGTTCCTTAATAGCATCCCTGAAGGACTCTTAGGTGACTGTGACTGTAAATAATGAGGGTTCCTCTCTTTCCTTTTGCTCATAGAAATTTTCCCACCAATCGTTGACATGGGGGACAGCTTTGAGGATCTCAAAAGTAATCTTTTCTATATTCGAGAAGTTATGGACAGAGAAATACCCTTCTAGCAGATTCAACCATTTTTCTATCACACCTACATCTATCTGACCTTCAAATATAGGAATATCGAAGTTTATTTGTACCTTGAAGGGGGCGGTGCTTCCGTTTGAGGAAGATGTGTCACCTGTTGGTATTCGTCGAAGGATTTGTGCAAAACTATCCATCATCTCATTCCCCTGTTGCGTGAGGGCTTCCTCGAGAAAAATTTTGAAGGGATCTCATGTCCCATCATCTTTATTTTCTTCTACATGATAGGTCATTTGGGTGTCCAAGATATTTTGTCCTCAAGAGAAACAAGCTCAAGACCCAATTCTTTGTACCCTGACCTCTTTGGGGACATGCATTAAGAACGACAAGGAGCAAACTGCTCTGATACCAATGATCCATAATATATTTGCAGAATAAAATAGATACATATTATTATCAAAATATGCTTAACATGGTATAACATATATACAGTAAAATTGGTTTCTATTCAATAACAAAATAAGCTGAAACTGTAAAATGCAACGGAAACAAGCTTTCTAGAATGTTGGTGGCTTATCTCTGAGAAGAGATGTGACGGTTGCGCTCATTCGCAAGAATATTATTACAATGAGGATCTAAAGGCCTTTTTACAATAAACAGGAATGTCAAAAACCCTAGACATCCAAAAAACCTAACCCAAGGCGATGAAGCGCCAAAAGTCATGTGGGCCCCGTTTGGGTAAGTTAGTAGATCAACTTCTTGGGGTCGTAAATTTTGCATACGATCTATGTTTTAGGTGCGCGATAGCCCATTGGAAAGGTCTATCTGAGGACTACACATTCTTTTGTTGTCTATCAAAGGTCATTTTGACTGTGGTGAGCCCTAAAAAACGTTGTTTAGGGCCTCAAAACGGCCCCGCAAGTCAGGGACCTGAAAACTATAGAAAAAACTGCCAAAATGAGCCAATTGGAATAGGTGGGAGGCCACCAAAATCCACCTGGATCACTGTCAGCGCACCATCCAGGAAGTGTTAGTCCAATGGAAAGATACACCTTCATAAGATGCCACCTGGGAGACAACCACCATTCTACAACAATTCCCTCATCTAAAGCCTTGTGGACAAGTTTGTTCTTCAAGGGGGAGGGCATGTTAGGGACCTAACCTCCCTAACCCCTTGCGTAGGTAGAGTAATATAATTTCATTTAATAAAGGCCAATATTAATAATTCCTAGCCATACGGAAGAATAAGTCAAATGTAAGAAGACCTAATAGAAGCTTCCACTTCTAGAAGGATCTTCCTCTAGATTGTTCTTTTGGATAGATAGATTTAGTATAAATAGAAGTAGAGGGTGTGAGAAATATTGTCTTGGATATTATTGTAATAGAGCTCTGTTCTGTTGGAGGTTTCCCCCTCGAAGAGGCAAGTGAAAATTGCTATCAGTAATCAAAGTGCTCTTTCTGGTGTTATTATGGTATCGTTCTGGTATTTTTATGATTATATAATTGTTTCTCTACCATTTCTAGCTAAAATATTTTTGTTCTGCATACTATTTT
>ML812128.1:87284-129039 GCA_009831015.1 Picea engelmannii
TGCCTGAGAGACTAGACTAGGTGGCATTTTACTCTTGTAACTATTGGTGTGTGTCCAGATCAATCTAGACCACCACTATGGCTCATTAGTTACTCATGTATCCTATATCTATTGTAAATTATTCACTCTTTGAGTGTGGAATATAGTTAATGAGAATTCTTCCATTCTTTCTCTCCTTCTTCTTCTTTCTCCAATTATCTCTACAAATGTGTGTGTTATTGTTTAGCTAGATCTATTCTGTGCAGGTTCAACACGTTTGTAGAGAAGTGGAGGGTCCACCCATAGAATCAGAATTTATTTCCACACTGATCAAGGTAAATAAAGTCAACATTGGAATAGTTGAGCATCCCAAAATGGCCATCATTGGCGATTACTAGGATGAATAAACAGTAGAAATCACAAAAGAGTTGTTGCACGAGTACAATGACCTGTTTCCCACAACATTTACAGAGATGAAGGGTATAGCCGAAGAACTACGAGAAATGAAGATACCACTCAGACCTGAAGCGAGATCGATCAGACAATGACCATACAGAATGAACCTAATATATAAGCAGAAAGTCAAAGCTAAGATCGACGGGATGCTCGAAGCCAAAATCATAGAACCAGTTGAAGAATCAGAATGGATAAGCCCAATGGTAGTGCAGTACAAAAAACAAGGAGGAATAAGGATATGCGTCGACTTGAGGAAGTTGAACGATGCATGCTTAGATGACACATTCCCTACATCGTTCACGGATGGAGTGTTAGAGAACATAGGAGGACATGAAACTTACCCATTCACTAATGTATTCTCAGGCTGCCATCAGATTAAGATAGCATAGGACGACAGATACAAAACCACATTTGCGACAGAATGGTAATCCTACCAGTACATAGTCATGCTGTTTGGACTGAAGAATGCACCAACAATATTTTCCAGAGTAGACATCGCTGCGTTTAATGAATTCAACCATCAGTTTCTCGAAGTATACTTAGATGATTGGATAGTTTACAGTTTGTTGAAAGACCATGTACAAGTGTTACGAATGATGTTAGAAAGATGTAGACAGTGCCATATATTACTGAACATCAAAAAATGCATATTCGAAACACCGTTTGGGATACTATTGGGCCATATTGTATGCAAACAGGATTTATTAGTGGATTCTACAAATATTGCAGTAATGGTTAACTTACCACCACCAAAAACAGTCTGTCAGCTAAGAGTGACGTTGGGACACACTGGATACTACAAGAAATTTATCAAAGGGTACACGCAAATTACTGCACCAATGGAAAAGATGTTAAGAAATGATACAAATTTTCAGTGGAATGATGAGTGTCAACACGGTTTGGATACCCTTAAGGAAAAGATGGTCACCGTGCCAATATTAGTATTTCTAGACTGGGATAAGACATTCCACGTGCATGTAGATGCATCATCCATAACACTTGGAGCTATCTTGGCACAGCCAGGAGCAGGAGACATGGATCACCCAATAGCATTTGCAAGCAAAAAGATGTCAGAATCATAGAAGAACTATAACACTATAGAGAGAGAAGGCCTAGCTATGGTCTATGCACTGCAAAAGTTCAGACACTACTTATTGGGAAAACACTTCAAGATGTTCATAGATCACTCAGCCCTGAAATACCTAGTCAACAAGCTAGTGTTGGGGGGGAGAATATGTTGATGGTTACAACTATTTAAAGAATTTGACTTTGAAGTAATAGCCAAGCCAGGAAAATTGAATGCATGACCTAACCACCTATCAAGGGTCACCAATGGTGAATAACCTACGAATTTAGAAGACAAATTTCCAGATGCACAACTATTTTCAGTCTAGGTCGCTGATGAACACTTCATAGAATCATTCAGTAGTTAAGCACAGGTACTATGCCGCAAGAATATAACATTGCACATAAGAAAAACCTCGTAGTTCGTGCCATCGACTATCAACTGATTGTAGGACACTTATACAAAATGGGCGTAGATAACATCTTGCGAAGATATGTGTTAGAGCATGAAAGAACAAGAGTTTTAGTAGAATCCCATGAGGGAATAACAGGAGGGCATTATGTAGGCAAAGCTATTGTGCAGAAGGTATTGTGCGCAGGACTATGGTGGCCAATGATTCACAGAGACTCGAAGGAGTACTGTCACAGATGTGATGTTTGTCAAAGGGTAGGTAAACCCAACAGAAGGGAAAAAATTCCTTTACAATCACAAGTAACATTGCAGGCATTCGATAAGCGGGCAATAGATTTTGTGCTACCAATCAACCCACTAGCAAAAAGAACAGGATCTAGGTACATTATCACCGTGATAGAGTACCTAACAAGATGGGTGGAGGCCGCACTAGTAAAGGATTGCAGTGTAGAAACAACAACACACTTTTTATTTGAGCAAGTGATCACTATATTTCGGTGCCCAAGAGTTTTGATGAGCGACCAAGGAACGCACTTCATAAACATCACCATCAACACTATGACTGAAGAGTTCGAAGTCCATCATCAGAAGAGCACACCATATCACCCATAGGCAAATGGCACAGTGGAAGAATTTAACAAAATCTTGGAGAATGCATTGACAAAGAGCTATAACGTCAACAGGGACGAATGGGACCTCAAAGTACCAGCAATATTATGGGCCTATAGGACTATGTGCAAAATGTTGACAGGGCACACACCATTTAAACTGGTCTATAGCCAAGAAGTAGTAGTGCCATTAGAATTCTTAGTACCAAGCTTACACGTAGCAGCAATCACACATATGATAGGATGAGGCATAGTACATGAGCGACTAAATCAGTTACTGATCATGGAGGAAGACCGAATCTTAGCAGGATTCCACCAACAAGTTCAGAAAGCAAGATACAAAGCCTAGCATTATAGACACATCAAGAAGAAAACTTTGATGGAAGGAGATCTAGTACTAATGTATGACAACAAATTGCTTCATCACCCAGGAAAGCTAAGGATGCACTGGCTAGGATAGTACGAAGTAAAATCTGTCACAGATGGAGGAGCTGTACAATTGAGAGACTTATCAAGTGCAGAACTCAGAGGGATGATCAATGGGAGCCGACTGAAGTTGTATAAGGACAGTTGACCACACCATGCATTTATAAAAAAAAAAACCAGTATATCAAAAAGAACCAACATAAGCACAGTGCATTGGAGACAGAAAGGGCACACATACTTAGGAACACAAACCTGGGGAGGAGAAGGACAATGGTCACGTCAAAGTTGAAACAAGAAAGAAAAGGAAAATCGACAAAATCAGTATGACAAGACAACATTAGGCAGAATTGAAGGCATGAAAGGATCGATGGGATGCCACATTAATCATGCTAACTAGAGTCGGAAAAGAAGAAGTAATGGAAAGTATGAAACAAATGAAGGTGCATTGAACCCATAATTAAGGAAGCGTCCTCAAAAAGCTTCATGGGATGCCCATACAACACCCGGATGTGAGAGCAAACAATTTATTTGCGAAAAGAGAGCAGACAGAGAGCGAGTTCACAAAGATCACAAAGACCATTCGCATTCAACAAATGTTTGAAATTCACATCCATGGCACCACCAAAGAAAGCAGCAGCAAGCCAAACCACCAGAAAGCCTAGAGCTAGAACCAGGTCACAGATACACTTGGAAGAAGGTGAACGGTAGCCACCAGAGATTGTCAATGTCGACGAAATCCCATCTCCAAAAATGATACCAGTAAACCCCACGCCGATACTAGAAGAAATCCAACAGCCAGTGAGAGAGGGAATGAATGTAGATATGCCGACAGAGGCACAGGAGCCACAAAAATAGGACGTAGAAACTCTGAAGGAGGTGCAGCCAGAAAATAATGAAGCATCTCTGAGAGTTAATGGAACGAAGCTGAATCTGGAAGCAACAGTTGAGCCAGATGAGTCTCAAACCATAGTGTCATACCACCCATTGGAAGGACCAATCGAAGATGTCCCAGGTTGGCCAGACTGGTATGCTAAGGAACAAACAGAAGCCACTGGAACTTTGAGCCAGCCACCACCGCCGAAGAAAGACAAGCACCAGGTACCTAGGTCATCTCGCAAGAAACCTACCACAGAAATCATGCTACCGCATATACTAGATGGTGTACAGGTAGGACTAGACTTGTTGGGTCATATAGGGAAGCTCAAATACTCAGACCACGATGTAGCAGACATAGACAAGTTCCTGGAACTTGCCAAGAGGGTATACTTAGAGACCGTGGGAACAAATCGGGCTAGGGAACCAGTTGATCAACCACTCCAATGGGAAACAGGGTTATAGAAGACAAGAATTTTAGGTCTCATGGACCTACCACATTTTGGTAGAGGTCAGAATGAAACTACGTGTGTCAAACAACTGTTAGCAGTCACACATGGCAGGGACATATGGTTGGATAAGCTCGTCTCAATAGACGTTGACCTTATTACGGAAATAACAGGGTTACCATCTCGGGGCATGGATCTTATGTAGTTTCTTGATGATAAATCTAGGGAGAAAGCGCTAGCAGAAGAAATGAATAAGAAGCATGATACTGACAGGGGGACATGAGGGATCATTATCAAGAGGATCAATGATGCTACAACATAATTGGGCATGGAAATCTTAGCCTGCAAGATGCTAAGAAAATGTTGTAGAGAGGAAGTTTTGACTGGAGTTGTCATAGTTGCAGCTCAGTGCGCAGAGGTCACCATAGTGAGCTGGGCACCGTACCTCTTGAAATTGTTCCTGGATGACTACAAGGATGCACAGGATCTAGGAACAAAGTTTCACTATTCATGGTTGATCACGTTAATAACCTTTATGGGCTGGAGGGAACCAAGGTATGTAACTTTTTGTACCAGAGAAAAACCGAATCAAGGAGAGAGATATTTATTGCTTAGAGTCACGTTGGATTCGAGGCACAAAAGGGAGAATGGGTCCATATTTGAAGGATACCTATGTGAACTACAGGAAGCCATCAACAAAATGTGGAGAATAACACCTGAGTTTGTCGAGTGGTATAGGGACATCTCCAACTTCAGAGCCACACGACATACAATGTGGATACAGGTGCGAAAGGATCACGATAAACAGTGGTTGTAGATGCACTATTTTATCACAAAGGGAAACATCGACATAGTAGTCAAAGATTGGGAAGATGAATGGAGGATTCCATCCCTCACCTATGAGTTGCTGGATAGAACAATAGAAGAAGAGGCAGGGCAAGGAGGAATGAAGCCTCAGGAAATCCAAGTGCCCAAGAAATGAAGGATGGCCCAGACAACGATAATGCAGACAAATGAAGGCACAACGAAGACGGGGACCTAGAAGGGGAAGAAAGAGAATACACATCCAACCAAAGAGAAATAGAAACAAGATGAGCCAACGTAGGAGACCACCCCAAGTCCCAACTCATAGGAACCAGGGGGAAACAAGAGGCCAGCCATGCAGACAGGAGGAGGGGTCAAGAAAATGAAGGCCTAAAGAACACCCCCATATTATACAATCATGGAGGAGGATGAAGGGATGATAGCCCGACTAGTCCAGGATTTTCTATCCGAGGACTTCGACCATGCTGCACACCATAGGGACAAGATTCAATAGGAACTGGAAGACATGCGATAGTTCCTCAAGCAAATCAGGGAAATACAGAAAGCAAGAAGGAGCAAGGGAAAAAAACCATCAACACCACAGATAGAGGAAAGAGTGGAAGTAGAAGAGCAAGATCTAGTCCACCCATTATTGCAGCCGAACGCAACATTCCACATCACACCTAGTATGTTGCGCATGGATGAGATCGTGGGGCAGACACCCTTGAAGGACTTAAGCCAAATCCAATTGGTGTTGATGTGGATGCCATCCAGGGAACTACACAAGTTGCAGGTTAGCGTAAACCATGAGGCACGGTCTTGCCCACACAAAGACTTAGTCAAATTGCAGCAAGAAAAAAATAAGCGAGACATGCTGGAAATAATCTATGAGCATGCTAAGCTGGAAACCCAAGCGAAGAGGGAATGCACGAACATATTGGATCCGAAATCCGTAGGAACATATGATAATATTTCGAAGACCGTGCAGATGGAGGAAATCACAACAACATAAAAGAATATTCAGATTGTGCAGACAATCGAGCAA
The DNA here is from genome assembly GCA_009831015.1 of Picea engelmannii. Classification (NCBI taxonomy): domain Eukaryota; kingdom Viridiplantae; phylum Streptophyta; class Pinopsida; order Pinales; family Pinaceae; genus Picea; species Picea engelmannii. Next base: position 93,402 of record ML812128.1, read on the forward strand.
TATCAGAAGGAGATCAAGAATCTTTGAGAGAAACTCACACCAACCACTCCACCAGCAGTGAAGGAGGAAAGGAAGTAGGAAGAAACAACATAGCTGCAGGAGATAGAACAACAGGTTAGCACATCAACTAACTTGTTCGATAAAGAAACACAACTTTGGACTAAGTTAGAGGAGGATCAACAGGTCCAAAAATGGGACAAGGAAAAATAAAGGATCAATGCAACGATCCAAGACCTCAAGCAGAGGCAGAAGACAATGCCCATCACAGAGCGCGTCAAAGGGACGTAGGACATGAAGAAATTGTAGGAAAAACTCACCACTGCGCAAACACAGAAACAAGATCGTCATGATCAATTGGTACCATTGCAAGAGTGGGTAGCAGAAGTCCTGGCACAAGCAGAGGAAGCCAAGACACATATAGCACAGACCCAAGTAGAGTGCATGGAATTGATCATTGATGAAATTGCAGTCTAGATAGTGGACACACTCAAGGAGAAGACTGCATAGGCGTAGACACAGGCAATAGAGCTCAAGGAAAAGTTCCAGGCAATCACCAGGGAGATTGAGGAAGCACATAAGGGTTAGGTGGCTCAGGACGAGCCACATGTTAGTGTTGGGGTCATGTTGGAGGCAGGCTGAGGTGGAAAAGCAAGGCAATTTTGGGAAGGAAAACATGCACGAGGAAAGTGACAGTTGGAAGGAAGAGCAGCATGCACGCATGCAGGGAAGACCTAACGACGTTAGGGTTAGGGTTTTGGTAATGTAATGTAATGGATGAATATCTAGAGGCATATAAATATATATACTTAGGTATCATAGGAGGTTGGATGGTTAGGGTTAAGATATTATTGTTGTTTAGTGTTTATAAATATAATTCAATATTGTAAAAGGCACTATTGTAAGCAAACCAATGAGTAATATTTTGCTGTATGATCTATAGTTGTAAGTTGTTGAGATGAAGATGAAGAAGGAGAGTATATCTTGAGGGTTAGATCACATACTGAGGAACCTGGTGTGATCTGTTCCGCCTCATATAGATCTTACCCGACTGGAAGAGTTGTAAGAGCATGATGCTATAGATGCAAAAATACCATAATAAAAGAGATAAGAGCCAAATCTTTGTGGACGTAGCCCAGGAGGGGGTGAACCATGGTAACATCTGTGTTATATGATGAATGGATGGATATCTTTAATGTCTTCAGTAGTTATGGTTATGTTGAATGAATGAGTTGATAAATTTCATGTTTATTCGTAAATGACAACATATTGCATTTACAAATTATAATCGTGGTTCAATATACAATGTTCATATCTCACACTCAATCCTAGGCTGTAAACACATGAGTCTTACAACCACCCATTAAATCTATCTCGGGTGAGACTGCACAATGCATTTTGTGTGTTGCGTTGCCTTCTAGTTTATCATTAGGGCCGATAATTTTAGAGGCTTTGTTGGAAACCCAAAAGACATGAACCCTGGGCCAAGAAGCTTAGACAAAGTAGGAAGAATTAAACCAACAAGGAGTACAACTCTCTCCTCGAGAACCTGACTTGGGATCGTGTTCCCTTTCCTTTTGGAATGAAACTTGTTAGATGGAGATGGGTCTACAGAACCAAGAGCACATCGGATGAACAAAATAACATATACAAAGCCAGGATTGTTTCCAAAGGATTTCAGCAAGTGCATGGCATTGACTATGATGAGACCTTCGCTCCCATAGCGAAGATGGATTCCATATGTTTGGCACTTTCCATTGCAATATCCAAGGGATGAAAATTCCATTAGATGGACATGAAGAATGCATTTCTTCAGGATGATATCTCTGAGGGGATCTATATGGATCATCCTCAGGGATTTATGTAGGATTCATCTTTGGTCTGTCGACTGAAGAAATCTCTTTATGGCTTCAAGCAGGCCCTGAGGGCATGGTATTCCAAGATGGACTCCTACCTTCTATCACAGAACTTTGTACATTGTAAATCAGACCTGAATGTTTACATGCTCAGGAAGATTGATTCACTTCTACTCATAGTTTTGTATGTTGATGATTTGTTGATCACCAGTTGCTTGACTTCAACGATTGTTGCAATCAAGAGGATTCTACATGACAGGTTCTTGATGACAGACATGGGTCCACTACATTTCTTCCTTGGAATCGAGATCAGTCAGGATGCATTAGGCATCAAACTATCTCAGGCCAAGTATGAACGAGATCTCCTTGAGAGATTTCACATGAAAGACTGCAAGTATGCCCCGACTCCTTTCCTATCATGAGTCAAAATTGAGGATGGCGAGGACACTCCAATGGTTGAAAACACACTCTACAGACATCTAGTGGGGATATTTTTCTATCTCACACACTCTAGATCAAACCTCTCCTATGCAGCTGGCACAGTGTCCAGTTTCATGCAGGAGCCACATGAGCTACATTGGAAGGCTGCAAAGCGTATGATGTATCCTTCGATATGTACAGGGAACCATCACCTTTGGGAATCTACATTGGATCTCATTGGGTTGACTGATTCTGATTAGGCTGGCGATAGCACTGATCACAAGTCCACATCTAGTTACTCACTCAGTATTGGTTCCAAGCCTATCTGTTGGTCGAGCAAGAAGCAGGCTACTATTGCTCTATGTTCAACCTAGGAAGAGTATAGAGGGGTAGTTAACATAACCATTTGGGCTATGTGGCTACAACATTTTCTCACTGAGTTGGGGATTCAATTTCATTGGTCGATCGTCATCTGGTGTGACAACCATATAACTTTGAAGTTCTGCAGAGATCCAGTTCAGAGGTAGCGGACGAAGCACCTCGATATCCACATGCACTACATTCAGGACTTAGTACATGAGGGGATCATCGACCTGCAGTTTTGTCCTTCAGCAGAACAAACTGCAAACATATTCACCAAGACCTTCACTGAGCAGAAGTTCTATTCTCTATGAATTCATCTTGGAGTGAAGGACATAGTTTCCTAGTAACTACCAGTTCTTCTTTTTACATACATTGTACTTTGAGGCGGGGGGTTTTCCCATGAGGTTTTCCCTCTTTCCTTTCTTTATTTCAGTTTATATTTTGTATTTGGGTACCTATCATGGCCTTGTTGTCGGGACCCATTCTTTATTTTCACCATAGTGATGTTCAGGGGGGGTGTTGGAGTTACTTCACACACACCTAGTATTTAGTTTTCCTAAGGTTTTTCCTATGTTTATTATTCATTATTCAGTCTCCTATATTTTCAGAAGAATATTCCTCTAGGGAGAATATTCTCTTTAGTTTTCATTTCAGTTTGATCAGTTGAGTGGAGTCTAGATGCTACATTGGTATTGTCACCATGAAACAACGCGATCATCACCAGATAATGCACATTGTCCTTTGGATCATCACCAGACTAGCGCATTACTCGTGATTCCCTGATCTCCTCCTCACTTCACTCTGTTTCAGTCAGTTAACTAAAGACTGATAGACTAGTTAACTCATCTAGGTGGAAATTCACTCCCGTAACTGCCCGAGAGACTAGACTAGGTGGCAGTTTACTCCTGTAATTGTTGGTGTGTGTCTAGATCACTCTAGACCACCAATATGGTGCATTGGATTCTCCTCCAGTGTGCATTGGTTGAGTTATACAAAGTATTTCATGTGTAAATTATCAACTATTCATTTGGTCAATGTGAATTCTTCCATTATTCTCTCCTACTTCTCTTTTCTTCTATTTTCTTTGCAACTATGTATGTCAATTCCCAAATAGATCTATTATGTACAGGTTCAACACAGTTACATTGGGGATTCATTTAGATATATGAACAAGAGAATAAGAAAAATCTGCCAAAATCCTTTCCCTCTCATTGCCCAAGATTTGCATCTTGCTCCGAGTTTTATCCTCAACTTTCCCCTCCATCGATTCTCCCTATGCAAACCTTACCTTTTCCCTTGATGGTATGTTGGTTGTGAGAATATTATGTGGGATTAATGAAGTTCAGCCATGACATAGGAGCCCAGGCTTGGTTTGTAGAGCAGTGTTCGCAAACAAAGGTTGTAACCTTTTATCTTGAATTTGAATAAAAGAGATTATCTTTGTCCCAAAACCCTATGTGTACATGTTCTTGTTAATTTGAGAATTTTTATATATATTTAGGCTTTTAAAGTGATCACTAGAGATTGTATATGTTCTTGAATTATATTATTAACCCCTTGATGGTCATCTTTGGGAGGAGATATGTGATCTAGGAGGCAACAACAAGCGAAGGATGTCTACATCAACCGTAAGGGTTTAAGGTGCACTAATTAACCTTATCTTCTCTCTTTCTCTTATCACTTAGTATAGATGGTTTTGGGGTAGATTAAAGATAATTCAATATTTTAAGGGAGTTATCTCTCTTCTTATTTCTTAGACCCGGTTTAGGGGGAATTTCCTCGTAGCAAAATTGGTGACTCCACTAGGGAGTCTCTCTAGGGTCTTAGTGGGATATTTTAGTTTGAATTTTTTTTCAGGTTCTTTTTTAGTTTTCTAAGTTTTTTGAGTCGGTTTGGATCTTTGGTCACCTTCCATGTGCCTACTAGCATCCCTTTTCCAGTTGTTTGTCCAAGCCTTTTATATTTTTGAAAACTTGCAGATGTGTACAAGCCCTATCCTCTGTATAGCACGTGTACATACACATTCTACATAGTATACAACCTGCATACATACGCATGATTCTCATGCACAACACACGTGTCTGTGTTTTGGAAGGGTTTTAAAAAAAAGTGTTTTCTTATATGGAAATAAGCTCTTTGCTTCCGAGGCCTTCCTGAACTCTTCAGGGTCTCTGTTGTTTGTGTTTGGTTGGGTTAAAGACTCAGTTTATCTTGGAATTTGTAAAGAACCCTTGTTTTTTCTTTTGTTTTATTTTAAGGTTTAGGGTGAAATTATAAGCGTTAGATCCTCCTGTGGATTCCAGTGAATCCCTGCATTCAAGCAATGTCTTAGGTTTTGTGTTAGTCTTGGGTTTATTTTCTTTTTATCTTGTTTCTGCTTTGAAAAACGAAAAAATATCATTTACTTGTGATTTTCTTTTCTAAGCATTCAAAAATAAAAATAAAATTGTAGTTGCATTTAGTTATGCATTTTTGTTTGGTAGTTGTAGCATAGCTTGTTTATTACAAAAGAAAAGAGTTCCATTTCCAAAGCTCCTTCTACGTTATTTCCTTGAAAGTTTAGTAGTTTGCATTTGCATTGTGAAACGAAAAACGTTTTCTAGGAAACTTTTTTCATTTTAGGATCTTGGACTATATTTTGAAAAGTTTGCACTTACAAAGATTAAAAGCCATTTTTCAGTTGTAGAATGTAGTTTTCTTTTTGCATGATATTTTAAATATTTTATTTATTCTCTTTCATCTCTTGAAAACACCATAAGTTGCACGTCTGATGGGTGTTATATATGCACTAGAAAACACTAAAAAACCCTCAATTAAATTTTCACCCCGGGGTAAGTAAACTTAGAGTTGTAGAACTATATGTGCCAAGGAAGAAAGGCTAGAGGTAGTATAGTCTAACTAAGGAAATGGGTTATCTAAGGGATAATCTATTCAAGCAAAGACTATTAATAACCAAACCCTACTAAGAAACTTAAACTATTGACCCTAAGTAACCTTTGAACAAAGGATCGATGGATATTCCTAAGAAAGCAAAGGAAAACCCTACTTAAAGAAAACTAACTTAATCATGACAATAAGCAAAAGCAAACTATCTACCTAATAAGCAATAAAAACAACAAACTACTTTAATTAACCTACTCAAATTCAATAAGCAACTATCCTATGAAAGCAAAAAAATAGACAAGCAACTACCCTATCAAAGAAAGTAAATGAACAAGCAAACAACTAACTAACCTATGATAACTTCTACAACAAGTAAACTAATCAAAATTACTCAATAAGCAACTAAATAAACAAGTGAACTCTATTCTTAAATTAAACTTCACAATTACTTCTAATTTACAAAAGGAAATCTTAGTCTACTAAATTCAAAGCATCATGATAATAAAATTAAACAACAACTAATCTATGATAAGAAAATTATTCTTCAATCTACCAAAGCAAGAAGACTATTTAAATTACAAAAGCAAGGAAACTATCTTCTAATCTATGAAAGCAAGGAAACTCAAATGTATTTTTTATGGTTATGTCTCTGGTGTCTTATGATATCACGATGACCCTTAACAATTAACGATAACCCAAGAGGGGGTTGAGCCGAGCATGAGGATATGGCTGCAAACCCTAACCCCCTTCGTAGTGTATAATGCAGGCGACCAGATAAAGAACCCCAGCGCGGAGAGTAACCAACGCCTATCCCGACCATTCGGCTTCCACTGCTACACCGGTATGGGCGCCGAGGAGGGGGGGAAACCCCCCTCATACCGCAATGTTGCGGCCAATGGAGATCAAGCACCAGAGAAGAGATTCTAATGGGCATAGGAAATACCCTAGGACATTATGTTAAAGCTTCAGAAGCCATAAAACAGCGAAAATATACCTCGTATGCTAGGATCTGTGTTTATATGAACATCTCCAAAGCTCTCCCTGGAGTGGTAACCCTTGAGTACTAGGATGAGGACTTGCTACAAACTCTGGACTACGATCACATACCATTTAGATGCAGAAGATGCCATGAGCACGGACATTTATACCAGGATTTCCCTCTCATCAAACAAGCTACAAAGGCAAGCGACACCATGCAGAAAGATGGCGTCACCACAGTTGCATCGAAAAGGAGAAACCCACCAAAGAAGCAGACCCTGGACTCTAGACAAAAAATCGCCACCAAAAACTCTTATGAGATTTTGGATCAGCTACCAGAAGATGAGGAAATTCAGGACCCGCACAAGGATCCTCAACGGCCGCAATCAAACCCTCCTCCCCAAACCGGTGAAACTCACATGGACGAAAGAGGAGAAGGGGATGGAGACACCCCAATGATGTTGGACGATAGAGATTTGGCAGGGATAGATCTGGAGAAGCTAGAGGAAGCTCTGAACCAAAAGGACCTCCAGACCCTCCCTGAAGAACAACTACGCAAAGTACACAAGGTATTTCTCAACTCCTCAGCAGGATCCACAACACACCTGGGCATAGAAACGGACTCGAGCTCTAGCTCGAAGAGAGTCCTTCGGGAAAAAAAAATAAGGGGATGGAAAACTGCACACCAACTGATCAAGCATACAGGCAACCTTATGATAAACTTAGGTCATATCCACAAGCTCTCAGAGGGATACCTCCACTCAACACCTCCCTCTTAATGATGAAGATCATCACCTGGAATATCAGAGGACTGAATGGTAGATCCAAACAAAGGATCCTCCGAGACTGCATCATAGAAGAGAAACCAAATATCCTGATGCTCCAGGAGACTAAATGCTGAGGGGCAGAAGCTGAAACAATCTTTCAGCGCATATGGCAAGAATGCACTTCCATAACAACAGATTCCATAGGGGCCTCAGGTGGCCTTTCCATCCTATGGAACCCATCCAACATTACTCTCAATAAACCTTTTACCACAATAGGCACGATAACTGCTCACTTCGAGGTCATTGGCTCGAATCAGGAAGGCGCCATCACAAATGTCTACGGGCCTCATAGTAACCAGGACAAAGACAAATTTATGGAGTGGCTCGAGCTGATCAAGACCCTGGCAACAACCCCAAACTGGATCTTAGGAGGCGACTTCAACATGATCCTGACACTGGAAGAGAAAACTGGAGGAATCAAAAAACTCGAGCAAGACAGTGGTAAGTTTAAAGCTCTCATTGATCATCTAAAATTAGTAGATATAGAAAATAGAAATGGTACTTTCACTTGGTCCAATTGCAGATCAGGTAATCAACACATTGCCTGTCGACTAGACCGCTTCTTGGTAACCGAAGACATTATGGAATCAGGCTCCCATCTGGAAAGCCTCATTTTACCAAAAGCAGGCTCAGACCATTGGCCTCTGGCTTTGCAGCTAGACTTAGGTGAGCCTCCCAGATACAAGCCTTTTCGCTTTGAGAGATTCTGGTTATCGCACCCGGAATTTAATCAGCTAGCCAAATCCTGGTGGGAGCAAGCGGAAATAGATCATGGCTCCTGCATGTACAAGTTCCAGCAACGCCTTAAAAATTTCAAGCAAATGATGAAGTAATGGAACAAAAATAGCTTTGGCAATATACTTCAAAGTATACGGACCATAGAGAGCAGGCTGAGGGAGATTCAAAAAATTTTCATTTCCAGATCTAGAACCAAAGAACTAATGATGGAGGAGGAGCAGCTCCAGGGACAACTAGAAGAACGAAGGAGGCAGGAGGAAATCTTATGGAAGCAAAAATCCAGAGTGCAATGGCTCAAGGAAGGGGAAAAAAACACAAAATTTTTCCATAGGGCCATGATGCATAGGAGACACATCAATAGGATCACTAACCTAGAGGACAGTCAGGGCAACTTAACCAGGGAACACTCCAAAATCGAGGAGGAGCTGCTCAATTATTACCAAAACCTCCTAGCGGAACCGAAGAAGGACAGAACAGAAGCAATAAGAAGAGTAACAGGACGCATACCATCACTGGTCACCCCAGAGAAAAATGCAGCTCTAACTTGACCCATCACCCAAGAAGAAGTCGACCAAGCAGTAAAAACCATGCCCCTGGGAAAATCCCCCGGCCCGGATGGATTCACCACGGATTTTTTCCATCACTGCTGGGATCTGGTCAGACAGGAAGTGTGGGAAGTGGTAGAGGAATCAAGAGCTTCAGGTCTGGTCCTACCATCTCTCAACGCCACCTTCCTTACCCTCATCCCGAAAGAAGAAAGAGTCACCAACCCCAAACAATTCAGGCCTATAGCCCTCTGTAATGTCATTTACAAAATTATAACGAAGGTCATAGCCACTCGACTCAAGCCCATCCTGCCTTTCCTCATCTCCAAGGAGTAGTCAGGGTATGTAGAAGGAAGGAAAATCATGGATAGCGTCATCCTAGCCCATGAGATCATACACTCCCTCAAAACCACAAGAACTCCAGGTATGCTAATCAAACTCGATCTTTCAAAATCTTTCGACTGGGCCAATTGGCAGTACCTTAGAGCTGTCCTAGACTCTTTCGGCTTCGATCAGGGCTGGATAAATTGGGTCTTGAATCTCACCTCCTCCACCTTCTTCTCCATTCTCGTCAATGGCATACCATCCAAACCTTTTTCGCCATCCAGAGGAATCCGACAGGGGGACCCCCTATCCCCCTTTCTTTTTGTACTCTTGGCGGAAGGACTGGGACGCTATATCAAAGCAGCAGTGAATGAAGGCTCCCTTAAAGGCCTACCCCTACACAACATACAACCAACACCCTCACACAACCAATTTGTTGATGAAACCCTCCTCCTGAACTCTCCCACAACCCAGGAGGCTATCAAGATCAATTCCATCCTCTCCAACTTTACTGAAGCCTCAGGCATGTCACTCAACTTGGAAAAGTCCAAAATTTACTTCTTCAATACCCCGCCCTCTATCCAGCGTCATGTTTCCAGACTTCTGGGGATACCCAAGAGCTCCCTTCCATCCAACTATCTCGGAGTTCCACTCACTGGAGCGGCGACCACCTCCATCTCCTGGGACAACCTTCTCCTCTCCATTTCCAACAGGCTATGCAACTGGACCTTCAGACCCCTCAATATTGCCTCTCGCTTGGTTCTCCTTAAATTAGTTTTGAAAGCTCTACCCACCTATCTCTTCACAGCTCTGGCAGCTCCCAAGAAAGTCATCAGAGCCATCAGAAATCTGCAGCGCAACTTTCTCTGGCACGGTCATCAACCAAACAAGAAATGGGCATTAGTCAACTGGGATTGACTCTGCACGCCAAAAAGTCAAGGCGGACTGGGACTCCGAGATCCAGGGAAACTTAACCAAGTAATGGGAGCCAAAATCTGGTGGAGATGGATGAAAAATACAACAGCCACCTGGGCACAACTGTGGAAAAGAAAATATGCCCCCCTCACACCGGAAGACCAGTTGATCCGACACAACAACCACATACAAGGCTCGAACATCTGGAACACAGCTTGGCAAAATCGCACATTGGTTCAAAGTCATGCCTTCTAAGAATTAAGAGATGGAGGAAGTGCCCTCTTCTGGCAAGACTCCTGGAAGCAACTCAAGCCACTGGATGCAATGGAAGAGCTATCTGATCTCAAAAGAGCCCTCCACCAGAACACCTCCTTAAAGGTGAAGGATTTCTGGAAACCACATACTCAACAGCAAAGGTGGCGCCAATGGAAGATCTCAAGTCAAGAGCTCGGGACCCCAGCACATCTCAATCTGCAGAGCTGGCAATCTCAAGCCATCCGTAGGAAAATACTTTATCGAGAGGGACCAAACATCCTGAGGTGGGGATACTCCACAGCCGACAACTTCACCACCAAAGAAGCTTACTTATTGCAAGGGAACCAACATGAACTAAAAAAGGAGCATATTTGGAGCAAAGTCTGGAACTCCTCTCTCTGACCTAAGGTCTCCACCTTTTTGTGGCTAGTGGCGCACAATAGAGCCTTAACGTGGGACAACCTAAGAAAGAGAGGCTTCATCGGACCCTCCCTCTGTGTTCTCTATTATCAACAGGAGGAAACTAAAGAACACCTCTTCAATGGATGCCACTACAGCCAATATATTTGGGACTATGGAGCACAACTAATGCACAAGTCCAACCAAAATCGAAGCAACATTAATGACACAATCGAGAATTGGGATCGCAGTTCCTATAACAACCCCATTTTAAATCTCATATGGGAACTTTTGCCAGGATTCACCCTCTGGAAAATTTGGAAAGAACGAAACAAGCGAATATTCCACTCCCAATCTCCCTCCCAGAGACCACATGGGAGAAAATCAGATCCTTAATCAAAGAAACAATTAGGAGCAAGTCTTGGATAGAGGAAGATCTGCAGTGTAGCCCAGAAGAACAAAGCACCCTCCAAAACTGGCATCCCATACTAAGCAACCAACTGAGCACAAGGAGCCATAAGTGTCAACCAATCAGTCCCACCAACTGGACTCCACCCCCAACACATTTCATCAAAGTAAATTTCGACGGAGCCTCCAAAGGTAACCCGGGAATAGCCGGATACGGGGCAGTGCTCAGAAACTCCAGTGGTGAAATCCTTGGTCTGGAAGAGGGATTCCTAGGAGACACGACCAACAATGTAGCTGAGCTAACATGACTCCTGCGAGGCGTCCAAACAGCCATGGACAAAGGTTACCAAAGGATAATCTTAGAAGGAGATTTGCACATTATCATAAGGCTAACCACCAAAATTCTCTATGGATGCGACCCTGCCAAAATATCACCAAGATGGAGACTTTATGGTCTACTTGCAGACTTCAGCCACCTCCTACAACCTCATCTCAACATCACCACCTCCCACGTGAAACGAGACGCAATCAAAGTGGCAGATTGCCTAGCAAACGAAGCAGTTGAAACAAGAGAGGAACACTTCTGCTGGGAAGAACACATCTCACCAGCCCCAAAGATCCTCACTAAGTGTCAAACCTTAGCCACTAATGACCTTCATCCCCCGGATGGGGTGAAACGAGGCACAATGGTACCATGCGGGATCGAGTTGGGACACAACATAAATGCATCCACTAGCCCACATCACCTCTTCCCTTAACTCACCATGGACATGAGCAGGCACATTCAAGCGACGAGGCCCCTCGTGCAAGGGACGGGTACAGGCCCTCAACGCACTAACCAGAATATTTTAATGGCTATGGCAGATATTTTGGCATCAGTTCTCATTGTCGCTCCCTGTAGCCTCCCCGACAATCTCGCCAACTTTCAAGAGAAGCACCCTGGAACCCACCTTCCGAGAGAGCACCCAGGCAATTCGTAACACCCACCTTTCAAGAGAAGCACCCACCTTTCGAGAGAGCACCCATGCAATTCGCTGGACCACCGCCATGCCCCGAGCGAGAGGGAAGCCGAGAAGGGGAGCCGCCTGGTACATGGCGGAGTCACGGCGCAATAGAAAGAAGAACTTTGAGATTGCAATAGAAATGGTCACCAGGAGAAGAAGAAACAGACCACGCATACCTCCTATGGCATACGTGGAGGAAGTCATCCCAGAAGGAGGCCTGGAAAGCCCCCCTGAGCATACTTTGTTTATCGTGCCGGACAATTGGAATCCGAGTTTGAATTTTGGACTGGACAACAAACCACCGCATGCAAGCAATCTACTCGGCCCCCATGCCACCAGCTCAGAGACGCCTTACTCCCCCTACTACGTAGAAGAGGAGGTTCTCCTCGAACCTTCCAGGGAAGTGGAGGTGCACCCGAATCAGGAAGAAGAAGTGACCAACCTTGAGAGGTTAATTGACATCCATGGCCTGGAGCGGCCACCTTCAGTCGACTGGGGATACTTCAATCTCGTCTTTGAGATGAGGAATCTACTGGATGACCAGATCTTCCGCCTGGCGAGAATGAATCAGAGACTCGACATTCTCTTTGCGGCTCAATCCAGAACTCTGCCAAAGAAACAATGTCCGACTTGTGCGTAGGCCTATGCACTCCCAGCAGGATGGCGGCAGCAGGAGGATGAGGACAAGTGCGCAGGATCAAAGGTTACATAATGCTCAGAACCAGACTTTTTTTTTCTTGTTATAATTTAGGCCTTAGGCCCGTTAGTTATCAACTTTTCTCAGTACTAGTTAGGGTAATCGGTTTCATGCTCAAGAATAATAGTCCTGGTTTCCTTCGGGCAGGACGTGACACTATAAATTTTGTTAATTTTGTGAATTGGGTGACAAATGGCATGAGATGCCCAGCTGTCCCAGTTTCCTGTTCAGGCGGGACAGCTGGCATCACCAAAGGCTTCTGTATTCGGTTTATGGTAATATAATAGGCTCCATCTTAAAAAAAAAAACAAAATAAAAACCCAAGAGGGATAAACTCAATATTGACTTCGATAGCAAAGTGAAAAGTATGAATTAGGCAATCCAATGAGAAATTTTCCATTATAGAAGCAATATCAACTATCCTACATATCCATGTGACTTTTCAATTCATGCACTAATCATCAACAATATAAAAACACTACTCTATGTAATTCAATTGCATCCTATTCTAATTAAGAAAATTCATACTACTTAGCTTCATAATTGAAAACTAAACTCAATAAGAAACTTTGAATGAAAATTGCATAAAGTAAACTAAACTAATTCTATTTTAACAATTCAAATTGCAAAAGAAGAAATACTCATAAAACATAAATTGAATCCTATTTCAACATATGACAAGAAAAAAAATAAGCAAACTAACTAACAATTAGATAAGCACAACTAAATATCAATTAAATAAGAACGCTGAAAATGGAAACTAAAACTAATAACTATCCATCCACCGAAACTTGCCAAAGAAACCATAAACTAGAAACTTTGTTTTAACTATGTTTTTAAACTTTATTTCAGCATATGAAAAATCTATCTATCATCTAATTATACACAGGGTTAGTAACTAAGAACTTTCAAGTTCATTCCCTATTAACTAAAAGATTATTGCATATTAACACTAGCCTCCATAATAACCTGCAAAACTGAACTAAAACAATTAAATTGTAAACAACAATTTATACAGAAAATAAAGAGAATAAAACTCATGTACATGAAATAGATAAAATGATGATTACACTACTCAAATCCACAAGCATACTAACTAAATATTCACCCATACTGCTGGTGGGCCCCCCAACAGGTTGTGGCTACTCTTCAAGGATGAATCACAAGCTTAAGCGACACGATTTCAACATTAAAATGAAAAATGCAGTTTTACACAGTTTTAGCAAAATATGTTTGAAAATGGAAAAACATAGTTGAACTATCCTTTTTTCTCTCTAACACTATTTTTATGACCATTGAGGTGGTATTTATAGATTTACAAGCTGAGAGGTCGACCACTGGAAGGGTCGACCTCCTCTAAAAACAATAAATTGCACTTAATGCGTTTTAACCACCATTGGCTTCTAGAAACTAAGTGAGCCAATCAACGCCTAACATAACAACCCAATCCAAGTTGTCAGAAGCCCAGTAGCTGGAGGCCACGAGAAAAAGGAAAACCCATGTCTATGAGTTTCCCAACACTGGCCACTGATATGATAACCGCCAACTCACCCACGGTTTTAGTGCAGGACAGAGCACCGAATGGAGTGCCAAATTGAGTACCGGATGACGAATTGAAAACCATGAACTGCTCAATCCATTTAGAATTTCAAGAAATGGCCCACGAGGGACCTGATTGGGCATATTACACACAGAACCCATGTGCCATATTTTTCTGATTTGAATGCATCCTCCCAAAAATTAAGATTTAAGTTCGTTGCCTGTAATAGTGTCGGATGAAGTACCAGATGGAGTACCAGACTGAGTGTCGGATGGAGTACCGAACGAAGTGTCAGATGCAAAAATGAGTTGTGATTTTACCCTGTGACACACAGAACACGAATTATTTTCCTGAAATCGTCAAAACTTGCTGAATTACACTCAAAATCATCATAAAACATGAATCATGCATACTTGGTATGAATCATAACGATTTAACACAAAAGCTCTTCAAAACTCTTCAAAACAGGAAAACACATATACATATTCAGCCAAAAAGGACCTTAATTAATGTCATTAAATTAATCATATCACAAGCCCAACAACGCCCATACCCTTTTGAGTAAACCAAGGCACTTAAAATCAACGATTAACACTAAAATCATCTAGAATTTTTTTTGTAGGTTTCACCAAGTAGTCTAGGATTTAGGGCCTTGAAACAAGTGCGGAGAGGAAACTCTTCAAGGCCGCTTAAACAAATGTAAGAGTCTGTGATAGGGAGTGTGAACGTCCAGTTTTGTAAGAGTCATTCAGGACCCCACTCTAACACAGGGGTTAAACATGAGGTCATATGAGGAAAGGTAGAGAAGATAACCCCTCCAAAGTCAAACCAAACATAGTGGGGATCATATATTGAGGGTCGTTCTTGGGATTTTCATTGATCACATTTGAATATTGAGCCTCGTGGACCTCGAATCCGTTTGATATCCTCAGTTTTATTCCAGACCATTTTCCTTTTCTACCCTTGAAAGGATTCATACTTTGTTATCCTACTCATTACGATCAGTCCAACTGTTGACTCTACCCACCTGGTCACTGACTGCGAGTTGTCAACCTAGTTTGTTGTTTTTAGGGACTTACATGGGTGACTGCAGGGGTATACCATGGTACCTAGGGAAGATGTCAGATCACACTTTGCAGAGTATACCCGGAGGGTGTTTCCATGTTCGAGTTACACTTGCACATCAGTAATTTTCTCTAGTGTCGATTGGTGTAACTGTTCTTCTGGCGAGTCAGTTGATTGCTTTAGTTTCCATTAGGAACTTTTTAGTGTGTGCTCTATGTTTTGCGCTATCTTAAACTTAGAGTGTTAGTTGATCATTTCACAAGGTGGAAGATCAATAGCTCCACCATTCACGTAGGCTTCAGGGCCTGCCATCGGTTACTTTAGAGCCACCTCTGCCACCGCTGAGGCACACGCTAGATCAAGAGCATTCATTTGAAGCAACTGGGGCATAGGAAATTGTACCCAATCTGACTCCTAGAGAATACTTTCCTGAATCGGAGGAGTCCATCATTTCTGACCTTGAATCTGAAGGATTCATGCCCACAAACCATCCAATCACTGATTTATTAGTGTCCCTTCTTATTCATATAGTCCCTCCTAAGGTGACTTATCCTGAATGTCATTTTCTTAGACGAGCGGTGATGGAAGCAACTAGTGCTACCTCATTTGGGAGTCCTCATACTCCCATATCGATTTCTGTAGGAGGGGGTGTCTTGCCTCCGCCCCCACCTCCACCTATCAGGACTACAACTATCTAGAAACCCACAATTTTGGGAAGTGGCAAAGTCCCCTCAACGACTATGACTATTGTTCCCTCAATCCAGAACATGTCTAGCGCTCCCTTTTCGTATGGGATGTCAGGTTTCGACTCTAGTTTGACCTTAACCTATTCTACTCTACAAACTATTGGTCTAGGGGAATGTAGTTCTAATGATACCTTACATGTATCTTTCATGGGCACCACTTCCCCATTTAACACTATCCATTACAGTGGGATTCATATCCCTCCTCCATCCCCTTCGCTCGGTGGTGCTTTCCAATAGCTAATCGAGCTTAACACCAGCTCTAGCTTGTTTAGTGGGGGGAGTCATGGGCCTCAATCCTATATGACTTCGGTAGGGTCTATGCCTTTTTCTTTGTTCGATGCATTTGGAAATAATGCTTTCTCATCGTCTTCTTTCTTGTCAGGGGGAAACCCCATCTTCGGCCAACCAAACCCTATGGAAGGATTCATTCCTTCACAAGGAGTGATGATGGGAGTTTACTCCTCACAAGGTATTGGAAATCCATGGCAGGGATTATTTCCTTCACAAGGGATGTCAATCGAGGGAAACCCCTCCCACACTTAGTGGAATCCTAGGTAGGGTTCAATACCTATGCCAGGAGGGTCGACTAGGGGCATCCCCAATCAAGGTCATTGGAATACCGTGCATGGATAAATCCTTACACAAGGTATGCCATCCAACTATGGGAATCTATTGGAGATGTAGACTCAAGTGAAAACTCGTTTTATTGGCCAGGGCCAACATGTTTTCTACCAAAACACTGTCCAACAAGAAAAAATTTCCTGACAACCTCGTGCCAGCCAAAATCCAGGCCCCTCTTTTCCTTTGAATCCATTACAACCTAGACTACCTTTCCTGGAAACTCTGCATTTTCCAGACTTGTCAAGTTTGTTGAACGACTAACCCGATCCGTCATGATCTGCGTTGGCCCCTCATGTTGACTAAGTTTCCCTTGGACATACCTAAGTTTGAAGGCAAGCTCGATGAAGATCTAGGTGATCATGTTACGACATTTCATTTATGGTGCTAATCCAAATCCTTAAAGGATGACTCTGTTCAGTTGCATTTGTTTCAACACACTCTTATAGGGGGTTCCGCGAAATGGTATATCGAGATCGATAGCTTGAAGTACGCTTACTTTAACGACCTGGATATGTTTTTTCTAAATCATTTCCAGTTGCCAGTAAGATACGATGTCGGCACTGAGTTGCTGGCCAACTTCAAGAAAACAAAATCCATCCATATTTGGGATCACATCCGATAATGACATCGATGAAAGAGCTTGATCAAAGTGAAGGTCCCTCATGCATTTTTTCTCGAGTGGTTCTTAAATTCCTTGGTGCCTTGTGTATCCAAAGATGTCGCGACATCCGAGGTTTTTTCCAAAGAAGAGGCTATCATGAGAGCCCAACAACTGGATTTGATTTACTCTTAATCCAGTATGTTGTACGAGATCCTTTCAGATGCACCACAGTCAACTTTCAACAAGACCAAACATAATCTTGGGCCTCACACCAACGATATAGTAGGCTCAACACAAAGTAATCCCACAGATTAGTTGACTAAGCAGTTACATCAGTTATCGATTCAACAGACTGTGGCCAGTCAAACTCATGGTTTGGCTGCCCTCGTAACCCAAACCTCAGATGTACACAGTGTGCAATCGACGAATCCCAAGGGTAACCAACAATCTGAGGGAAAGAGGAAATCTAAAAATAAGAAGGGTAAAGGGGATAAGAAGGATGTGAATAATGTTGGAAAGGGTAAAAATGAAAAGAGGAAGATGAAGTTTTTGTGTAATCTTTGCATGGACGATCACTTGACTCACCAATGCCCTCAGCTTTAGGAAGCCCAAAATCTATTGGCACAGTAGCAACCTACTGTGTTAGCCAACCCTTTTCCACAAGGGTAAAATATGGCTCAAGCTTCCTTATCCATGAATGTGCTTGGGGGAAATCAAGGAACCCTCACGCCTAATGCTAATAACAAAGCCGAAAAAATTTATATGATGAGATCATATGCTCATCTACAGACCAGGGCTCATAATTACACAATGCCAGAATCTGTTGAGAAGGGAAAATAAGCCTCCAACCCACTGCATCCTCTTCAAATTGAGAATATTGTGGGATAAACTATGACTTGCATACCTAAGGGTGTGTTTAAGAAGGCTTCTCACAAACTGAATGCATGGGCTACTCAGAATTACTTGGTCATGGAGGATCTGGCACAAAATCCTTGTGCAATGTCTTCTTTGGAAGTCCTCTGAAGTTTCCCCTCACAGAGGAAATCATTGTTGTCTGCCTTCGGAGCAGTCAAGACTACTAACTCAGGAATGATTTTTTTTTACCCTACATATTATAAACCTTGTTTTCCTCACAATGTCGCTTTTCAGATAGTAGTGGTGTATGCCATGAAATCATTGACATGGAAAATTTTCCATACGGTGGTTGATGAGGGTGCCTCGACTTTCATGATGTCATTGGTATGTTGGAAGGCCATTAGCCAACCTAAGTTGTCTCCATCCCCCACGTTGCTAACCATGTTTGACGATTGATATTTTAGACCACATGGCATAATTCCCTCCTTCCTCATGCAGTTGGATGGAAAAACTATGTGTGTCGAGGTAGAAGTAGTTTATGCACCTATCGACTACAATATTTTGTTAGGGAGGAGTTGGACCTACACTATGACAACGGTTGTATCCACCATTTTTCGAGTCTTATGTTTTCCTCACAAAGGTCGGATCATAACCACTGATTAGTTATCCTTCTCCTGTCGTGAGCCTTCATCGAGGGAATACACGGTCCCAATGATTGAAATCCTACAGCTAGGTACCGTCAAATTAGGTGTCGGATTGTTTCCATCTATAATGGGGATATTTGATTATCCTTTGCTTGCTAATGATGTCAAGTTTATTTCAGTTGTCCCCGACCAGCTGAAGGCCATGATCTTTCAAGTCACTTCTTTTAAAACGAGTTACTTTAATGACCCATGGATTTTACCTTCCCCATCGACTTCGATGGAAGGGGTAGGGAACCCTGTAATGGCTATGCCCTTATCCATTGCTGAGGTTGAATACAATATTTTCCAGCAAGCCTTAGCCAACCCTGATCGAGCTCCCCCACAGGAGCTAGATCCTGTTCTCGAGCCTATTTGGGATCAAGACTCTCTTACAACATACGATCCTTTGGACTTAGTCTTTCCCTCGGACAAGGTGATTTTGGAGGAAATGAATGGGTCGGATATACCTTGGGATGATCTTCACCAAAAATCTTATTTTTTACCTGAGATGAGGAGAGTAGAGGTAGGGTAATTCACTATGACCATGAATGGAGATGTCACTTGTCCTGTTAATCCTCTTTCCATGCACAAAATATATGGTGAGGGAAACATGGCAAGTATAGCTGAAACGATTCTTATTGACATATCTAGAACCCTTGGCATCGTGGAAAATGTCTTCGACATAGCATATTGTTCCTATAAGGAGATTCATATCTATACTGAATTATTTAAAGAGTTTCACGACATTTTTTCTTGGTCTTATTAGGAGATTTCAGGATTTGACCCACGTATAGTTGAACACGAGATTATAACTTACCCCGATGCTAAGCTTGTCCGATAGAATCTTCTCCCAGTCAATCATCGGAAGGCATCGACGATCAAGGATGAGGTAGAGAAACTCATTAAGGTTGGATTCATCTATCCAATGCAATTGACGGAATGAGTGTCGAACCTTGTTCCTTTCAACAAAAATCAAGGTATGATTCTTGTGTGTATGGAATTTCGTGATCTGAAAAAAGCTTGCCCGAAAGATAATTTTCCAATCCCATTCATTGACCATATTGTCAATGAATGTGCGTGTTGTGAGGTATTTTATTTTATGGATGGTTTTTCAGGGTACAACCAAATTCAGATCAAACCCGGGGATCAACATAAAATGGCATTTATATGTCCTTGGGATACATTCGCATAAAGGAAAATTCATTTTGGCCTTAAGAATGCTAGATCCACTTTTCAGTGGGCCATGCCAAGTTAGATTTCCCCTGTAGACTTTCTTCAACATTTTGTTGCTAACTATGACAAAATTACTAAAGGGTTGATGCATCTCTTAAATAAAGGGGTCCCATTCTGTTGGGATGAAGCGGCTCAATGCTCTTTTGAAGTGTTGGAACATGCTCTGACATCTTCTCCTCTTCTCAGTCGTCGAGATTATGGTAAGGATTTCTTGTTGTATTTAGTTGTCGCAGAGTCTATTATTGGCAAGGTATTGGTCCAAGAGGATGACGCACTCAAAGAGCATGTTATCTACTATCTTAGTCAAGGCTTAATAGGACCAGAACTCAACTACACCCATGTTGAGAAACTTGCTTTGGAAATTGTCCATGTTGTCCAAAGTTTCCATCACTACATCTTACTTCGCAAGATCATCATCGTAGATGTCATGAACCATTTTAAATATGTGTTGACATGACGGGTATTTGGTGGGAAAATTAGTGGATGGATAGTCATCATGTAATAATTTGAATTGGATTTTGTTTCGGAGAAATCTAAAAAGTCCTTAGTATTTGCTGAACTAATTTCAAAACTTCTGGTCGAAAGTGGTAACGTTTTTCTCGAAGAGTCACTGATCAATGTGGATATTTTCCTTATTGCATCTTCAGACCCTTGGTATAGAGATATACTTGTGTATCTTCAGACTTTTAAGTTCCCTTCCTCTTCTTCTAGTGATGAGTGTCGATGAATATTCCATCAAGCACAAAACTATCTTATCATCGATGATACTTTATATCATTGGGGAGTTGATTAAATTATTCATCATTGTCTCACTCATGAAGAAGCAGAGCTTGTGTTGAATGAATGTCATGTTGGAGCATGTGGTGGTCACTTGTCTAGGTTGGAAACAACATAGAAAATTATTTGCGCTGGATACTTTTGGCCCTTGTTGATCAAATATTGCATTGAAGCGGTCAAGAAGTGTCACCCATGCCAGATCTTCTCTGGGAAGATGTAGGAACACTCTACTCCCATGTTTCCAGTTATTTTTTTTGGTCCCTTCACCAAGTGGGGGATTGATTTCACTACATGCCACCTGACTTCAACTAGGGGGCATCGTTATATCATCATGGCGGTAAACTACTTCATTAAGTGGGTCGAGGCCATGCCAACATTTAGCAATGATGGATAATTGACTGCACTTTTTATTTTTAACCAGATTGTAGCCAGGTTCATTATTCTGAGGGAGACTATCATAGACCATGGCAGTCACTTCCATAAAAACATGATGTCCGAGTTAACATTAAAACTAGAGTTTAATAAAGAACGTTCGTCACCCTACTATCCACAAGAGAATGGTCAAGTGGAGGTTATTAATAAGTCTCTCAAGACTATCCTCCAACAGATGATCAATTTGGCCAAGTTGAATTGGAATTTGATGTTGTACTCTGCACTTTGGGCTTATTGAACCTTAGTTAAGACTGCTACCATTTTTCTCCTTTCCAACTCATTTATGGGTTGGAGGCATTCTTTCCCATAGAGTGCCAAATTCCATCTCTTGAGTTGGCAGTGGAACTATTTCCCGACACTACTCCACTTGAATACCATCTTCTATATCTCGAGCAGCATCGAGATGCATCCTTGGCCAGCGAGGCTCAAAAACAACGTGTCACGTGTCACTATGATTGGTTCTTCTACCCTAAAGTTTTCTCTGAAGGAAATCTTGTCTCGGTCTATGACCAAGATAAATATCCATTGGGGGTAGGAAAATTCAACTCATGTGGTTCAGACCATTCCTTGTTAAGAAAGTTTTAGAAAAGGGTGCCTATCAACTAGTTTATTTCAAGGATAATGATTTATCGGAGACTAGAAATGGGCTCTACCTTAAGAAATATTACGCTTAGGTCAGTCACCTAGGAATTAATTCTTGTATATAATGTATAGCTTTATTGCCTTTTTTTCTTATGGACGTGTAGTTTATTGTGTTTCTTTTCACTGTGGCAGATGACAAGTGAGTCTGAGGTCTATGTTGGGTTCGTAGACAGTGCTAGTCGACACACTTAGATGCTTGCTTTTGCATCTTCGGTGATATTCAATCCCTTTCATCAGTTGATGTCTTATGGAGGTATTTTTCTGGGCGAAGCGACCAATAATTTTGTTGAGTACAGTGCCATAATAGAATTACTACATGATACCTTGTCACATGATATTTCTCACCTCTGGGTTTATCTAGATGCTGAACTGGTCATGTCTCAGTTAAATGGAATATACTGTGTCTACAATCCCACTCTTCACCGACAATTCCTTAGGGTACGTCTCTTAGAATTATATTTTGATTATATTACGTATATTCATGTTCCTAGGATATCTAATCAACTAACTGATACATTGGTTAATCATGCATTAGAGTCGCATATTTCTCACACATAAAAGTAAAAGCACACACATACATGCATATGTAAATACATTTGTACAAAATGTTTTATCCATAAGGAAAAAATATGTATATGTATATAATAATGTGTCCAAAAAATAATGTCATAAGTACAAAAGTGGGCCATAAATCGTCAAATAGAGCCGGTATACATCGTTGGACTCAATCCCTCACTACATAAGAGAGTAAAAAAAGAGTGCCCTCGACACATATGTGGTCCAGTGCTAGCTATGGCCTAGGCCTGTTGGCTCTATTATAATGAACTACAACATTTGCAAGACACCGAAACAACTAAACCCAAGTCCTAGGTACCCCTACAACATGTGGCTGCATGGCTGGGGGTAAGTCCTCAATCTCTGCCATCGACACTAGACGGTTGAGAGTTGTTAGGTTCATCTCCATTTTTCGTAATACTCTCTCAGCCTCTTCGTCTTGTGGACCTCTTTCGAATGTTGGTCCTCCTACTATGGCTGGTCCAGAGTCCTCTCGAGGATGACTCCTAGTCCTGGGGAAGTCGGTTGGTTGTAATGGTCCCATGGCTATATATAACAGATTACCGAGTTAGTACTTTGACGTTACCATAAAAAGGGTATTCTTTTAAAATTAAAAATAAAATAAATCTAAAATATAAATTAATGTGTACCTATCTCTCTGCACTCCTCGTCAGGGGGCATAGACATATCAAGATCCCTCAAGAAACTGATCCATGTGTAGGGGTAGTCTTCGATCGAAGGAAATTGACGGGACCACCATTCAAAGAATTTGTCATCAAAGGCTTCCTACACTCTCCCTGCACCCTATCAAGGAAAAAAATATTCCAACCTGCATAATGCTATAAAGGAGGCAATATGGTTGTGTGTTGTCTCTCGCAGGATAAGGCTTGGAAGTCTCTCGAAAATGAAAGCGTACAACATGGTCCCAAACCCAAAGTTCTTGTTTGCTCTTCTTCGACAGTTGGTCATTTGTTTTTTCATACATGTGAGCATCGTGGTGCTCCAGTAAAAAATGGTGTCCTGTAGACACTGAGCTACACAATGCATCTATAAACATGAATCCTAATGAAGTGTTGTGGATCATGTGATATTTCCAATCATGTAAAGTACTATCCGAAGGTTGAGGCTTGTGATATTATGAATTGGCACCTGAGATCCTACTTTCTTAGTGCCATCCTCACAATACATGCGAATATAATCTTCTAGGTTGTGCAGTCATAGAGGAAAGGTCCTCAAACTAATCGGTTCCCTCCTCCTGGAGAGGTCAGTCGAAAAGTATATATCCTCAGTAGTCAGAGTCAATGATTATCCTTGTAGCATGAAGGCCTCTACATATGGGTGCCAATACTCTATCAAATTATCCAGTAACCTAGGTTGTTCTCTCATGAATGGACACTGAAAGAATTTCCACATACCACATTGCTTGAGTATGGCAATGGCCCCTAGGTCCTGCTCGACCAAGATATCCAACTCCTCATGTTATGTCTCTTGCCAGTGAACATACATCATGTTGCATAAAAACAAATTTGAGGTTGGTCCCTTGTTTCAATTTTTTTTGAAATCTTAAAGAGATGTACGCGGGATGTCTTTATGACGGTTGTGCATATACATGTGCTAAGTTTTACTTTTCACATGTATATACGCGTACTAATCTTGGACATCCCACATACACGTAGACCCAACCTTTTTAATAGGGAGCACACCCTCTAAACAATTAAATAAACAACAAATGATGAATTGAAATGAGGAGAGAGGTCATTTCTACTTACCTGGTTCAGGTCTGAAGATCTTTCGCCCACCATAGCTCGTTGAATATGCGCTTTAAAGAAGAGGTTTTTTTGGATTTTTGGTTATTTTCCAATTTGCAATGGTTAAAAGGAGTTGTCTACCCCCATTTATAGAATATTTTGGCTCTTTTTGTCCCAGTTTGGTCCTCTTTTTCTGATTCTTGGCTTGGTGGTTGTTTGAGTTTATTTTTTAGAGATCTTTGCGTTGTTCTTATGAACTTTTTCTTTTGGTTTGGCATTTTTATGAGATGGGCTACACTCACATCATCCTATGGTGAAGTTACTTTTTGACACTTACATGTAGGTTAGGCTCTCATCACCTTGCATCTTGCATTTTGTTGACTTTTTCCACTTTTCCATAGGATCCATCCCACTAAAGTGTGACATAGAACCTTCTATGTTGCTTTATACGTGTCATAATTAGGTGGTAGAGCCTTCCTATACATGTATTCCCTAGGTAGATCCTTTGTTGCATTTTGGCATCCATTCTATGAGTTTTACATAGTCTTGGTAGTCCTTTTAGTCCCACCATGACTTTGTGTTGAAGCCTCATTCTTCTTCATATTTTTTTGGCCTTTTCCTGTGGGATCCCTAAGAGCATGATTTGTTGTCTTTCAAGCTCACTTAAAATTTGAAAGCAATATCTACGAGAATTTATTTATTATTTTCTATCTCGTTTGGATTACTTAAGAAAAGAAGCCCCCTTGGAGTCTTCTTTAAGACATTTTCAGACTCTCTAAAATTGAAAAGATTGTTGAGCAATCTTGTTGTCCTTCATGCTCATCAAACTAAAATTTGAAGGCACATTTGTTTGGAGGTAGTTTACCCCTTTTTCGGTCCAAATGGTTAATTTATGAATAAAGGTATGCCCTAGGAGCTCCAGTTCGCTAGGAGAGTATTCTCAGGCATAAGTTTAACCCTTTTTCGGGCCCGGGGGACTAAATTTTCGAAAAATGGCCATTCTCCTTGGTTTTGGTTCATCTCTTTTTCAGGCCTTGGATATTATCTATGAAAAAGGAACCCCCTCAAAGTCCATAGTTAAGCTCTTTTCAGACTCCCTAAATATGAAAAGATCTTCGAGTGACCTTGTTCCTTTCACACTCATTAATTGGTCCAGAAGGAATATCTATTTGGCATAAGTTTAACCCTTTTTCTGGTCAATATATTATCCAGGAAAAAGGTATGCCTTGGGAGACATGTCTCATCGGGAGAGTTCTCCTAAGTTATGTTTTATACTTTTTCAACCTAAGGAGACTAAATTTTGAAAAAGGCTGTGAGTCCATAGTTAACCTCTTTTCAGACTCCTTAAAATTGAAAAGATAGCTGAGTGATCTTGTCTCTATCACACTGTTAAAATGGTTTTTGAAGAGACGTCCTTTCGATATAATTTTAACCCTTTTTTGAGCCGACTAGACTAATTACGAAAAAGGAACACTCTAGAGTCTTCTTTTAGTGTTTTTCAGACTCTCTAAATGTGAAAAACTATCGATATTACCTTCTTTGGGATCGTAAAACTTCACATGGAAGGAGTCTTGTTGTGTCATACTGTAATCACATCGCATGTCTCATCCTTGTATATTTGGCCTAATGTCGGCTTATGTTGCTATTATTGAACCTTTAAAGCATTCCTTAGATGCAAGCCTTGTAGAAATTGTTGCCCTTGCGATCTGACACCTTGACCCATGGAGGAATTTTCTTGATTCTCCTTATCCTACACTTGTCTCCTTGCACTGAGAATCAATATGTTCCATGTGCTTGGAACTAGTTTTCTTTCCCGCAACACTCATTCCTCTTTTGTAACGTAGCATTCTTTTATTCTATTTCAAGCTCGTTAAAAATTTGAAAAAGAGAAAAAAAAATCAAATATTCCAAAAAGAGGGGACGGGATATACATTCTCTCTTATCGACATCAAGATAGTTGCCCTTGGAAAAATCACATCCTTTTGTTTGTTTCACAAGCATTGGGATCTAGTATGACCTTAGAAATCTATTCTCATTACATAGAGTTGTGTCCTCCTCCATTTGGTTACTCTTCCAAACATATGGAAAGTTTGTGGTACCTCCTATTTAGAAGACTTATGTCAATAATATGTTGCCTGAGTCTCATCATTTTGTTGTGCTTTTTTCTAAGGGAAGTTTTATCCAACCTGATTCAGCCATTATTGATGCATACCCCCTATACCCTCCTTCAGGGCTGCACGACCTCCCGATATAGGATCGTTCTAATCAAGGATTCATATCAACTCTTTAGTCCTCTGCTAGACCCCAAATCAACTTATACACATGCCTTCTTTCCTCCTAAGGCACAGGTCATATGGAACCTGTGGGCCCTCTCCTTAGCGTTATTCAATTTCTCAACGCCAACGGGCACTAGCTCCTCTCGCTAGTCCCTCTTTGCATGTGACCTCAGGCTGTGACCTAGGGATTAACCTATGGGGCGCTTCATAACCTCGCGCTATGGGAGTTCTGATCTCTCTGAACACCCCCTTCTCTCAGAGTGCTTTGTACCCAGAGTTATTGATCAGGAACCATGCTTCTGATATGATCAACGATCTATATCCTCTCTCCATATCCACTCCTGAGGACTGGTAGTTAACGCTCCTCCATGTTCTTTCTCTCAGTGTGTAAATCCTCCGCAATGAATAATCTCTCAAACAACATCCTGTTTAAATGGACGGTTCAGATGAACTCTGAAACTCTGTGCTTTGGGAGTTCTCGTGTTCTCAAATTTCAATTTCCTCCAGAATGTCCTTTCCCCAGAGTGAATCTCTACACTCCATGTTCCCCCCCTATGAATCAACGGTCCACAGAATTCACCGAATATAGACAACCCACAACAACTTCAGGCTCCAGTGCTTCGACGATTTTCGAACAACCTCTATGCAAATCCTCCGTAGTGACAAACCTGTAGAGTCCACGATCTGCTAACACCTGTCCTTCCTGATGGATGACCTTGATGGAGTCCATTACTCCGGCGCTCTGCGAGTTTTGCTCCACCCTTTCTCCACTTTACTTTGGAGTGATTCTGCTCCAGAGCACAGGATATAATGACACTTGTCCTTCAGACTTGGATGACCCAGATATGCCCTCAACTCCTGGTCGTTCGAGAGCTCTCGCAACTCTGCACTTGCTTTCTTCTGGAGTACCTTTTCTCTGAAATGTGTGGATCTCCACCACGTGCCCTTTTGGATCCAACGGTCCAGAACCGCTCCACACTTCACGACTACGTGAATTTTGTACCTTTCCCCATGCAAATCTTCTGAAGTCCGGATCGACAAAGTCTCTCGGACCAGATCAATGGTCCACATCCCTCTACAACCGATGACTGAGATATAATTCACGCTTCGCAAAAATGGCTTGGCGCAATTTCTCTGAATCATGAATACCCAAATTCTCTTATCTGTTGCCAGGTCCCCACCTTCCAGCCAATAGCTAGGATTTCTTCACAGCTTTAGACTTCGAGACTTTTTCACTCCTTAACGCTTCAAATCTTTTGATCTGTGAAGTTCTGATGGAACTCGATGCTAACCACTGTGCCACTCCTCTCAGATATAATGACTATAAACGATCATAATTTTCCCTGAAGGGATCTCTATCGTTCCTTCGGTACCTTTCGATGGATTCCTCCCTATAGAAGAATTTGTGTCGCTAACCCTTTTGATCTTTCTTCCTTCGTATACTTTGAATGATTTCACTCCTCCTTCGAACAACTCAAACTTTTAACACTTGTAAACTTTTCTAAGCGGTTTCAACTGAAATTTGGAACCACTGTCCCTCCCGAGCTTGGTTATATGAGGTAACTTAAACCCTCGGCTCTTCCTCTGAACTCTTTAGAACCTCTATCTCTCTTGATCTTGGTCCACTCTGCAAAATCGTGAATTCTCAGGAATCCTTATCACACACCTTGCAACTCTTCATGATAGCTCTTTGAAATTTATAAACTTTCCAACTTTGTGCACTCCTTGCAACAGAGATCCTTCAAACTTTCCTCTAGTTGAGGGAGTCTAATACTCGACTCGGCCTATGCACCCTTTGTGCGACTTTGTGCACTTTTTTGATACAAGTTCAATGGTACCTCTCCTAAGATTCTGAGTTGAAATAGACTCTATCGACGCACTCCTTCTAGACAATATGCACACCTTGCATGAACTCAAAGAAGGGAAGCAATTGAAACTTACTTAATACTTCACAATTTCATACATTCAATAATATGACTCATTCATTCATGGAACCACAAAATAACAGAGAAACTGTAAAAAATAGCAACACCATGCATTGGATCAAATTTCCTCTGTTATATTCATTCAACGTAAATGGCTACAGCTATGATAAAACAACAACTAAATCACAACAATATTCTACTAATTTGCAGCAGCCTCATTTAGGCATACAATGAATCTACATATAAAAGAGGTCCTCTAGGGTTCCCTCTGACTACCTCTCCTATCGAAGTAACAACTAACAACTAATCAAGCCCCGTTACATTAAAGTCTGAGAGTGAAACTCCTAGATATCTCACGATCATTCATCTTTTGAGCATTTCACTCTTCTTCAATCATCCGTTCAAAATGGATCTACAGGAAATGCCAGCTTTTAGATTCCAAATAATTAAAAAGGCATGTTATGGTGCTAAGTTGTCCCTCCACGTGGCCTTCGATGACAATGCTCCTACATCATACTCCACTGCTGGGAAAATCATGAGCTCCTGCTCATGGCTCCCTATGCCATGTTGTTGAGATCCTCCAGGGTCCCATAATTTCTCCTGGAGTTGTTCATCTGGTCCTTTTCCTTGCTTATTCTTCTTTCTTTATGCTCCTGTAGGTTCTCTTTTGTTCCATACTTCTCTACTAATGGCTTCTTATGTTGCTTCTAACATCAACCTCTTAATATCTTCTATCACTTCTTCCAGTTGGTCTAATGGATGGTTTTTCTCCTTCGTCCCACTCTGTTGCATGTCCCTTTCATCAACTTCCAACCCGACTTGTTGGATGTGCCTCCTTTGCACATTTACCCTTCTCTCCAGGGCTTCAAATTCTTCACATAGATTAGCAAAACTGATGTTGTATATTTCCTCTTCTACTACAGACTCTAGTGCTGCAGTCGCCTTCTGTTCAGCTTCCCAGCTTATTTTTTTTTTCCATTCCTCTAAATACCCATATCCTTATGTTGTAGATCCCAATTCTACAGTTTCCTCATGTTCATCTCCCTGGCTAAATGTTTTGAGAAATTCCACTGAATTCTCTTCTTTCTCCATCTCTTGGGCACATTAAAGTGTGTGCTCTTTCTCCTCCTTACCAATCTGATCAATCTGACCCTTCATGTTATATTCATCTTCTGTGGCACTAGCTAGCCACCTTTCTACAGATTCCACTTATGCAGTCTCGCCACTAAGCTTCTTCTCAACTTCCTCTTCTATCAGATTGACTTCTGTCAGCTCCCTGGCTGGCATGTCTTCAACTTCCTTGAGTTGCTCCTCATGCTGGAGTTATATTCCTCTTTGTATGAATGCATCTTGGCAGTCATTTTCTGGTTATGGATTGTTCAACCAATCCTCCAGCAAATTCACTTCCATAACCCACTGAGTGAGAAAAACAACATGGTCCTCTTTTTTTGTTGGGGAAGACATCAGTGTCTACTCCTCCTCCTCCTCTTTGACAGTATTTGTTGGATTTATTTCTTCTACTACACCTGCATCATAAGCACAGATAGTCTTAAAATCATTTGGCTCCATGGCCTCTTTCTTGGATGCTTGTTGCATCACCTCCTGATGTTCAATGCTTGTAATAGCCTCCACTGGACTATTTGGCAGGAATATCTGAATTCCCTCAACGATCAGAATACTCCTCTGATATCCTTCTATCAACACTCCTTGATGAGATGAAATCACCTTTGAGATCCTGAGACTTTCAGATAGTCTCTCTTCACCCCCCTTTCCCACCTAGAAACTTGAACATCCATCACTACCCTCCTGGCATTCTATGAGATCATACATTGATCTCCTTCCATTTCCCACCTGGAAACTTGAAAGTTCACTTTTTCCCTCCTGTTAGTTTATGATATCCTTAACTGATCTCTTCTCCTCATCATCACTGAGGGTTTTTAGAATTTTTGTCTCACAGATGTGAACCATCTCCTCTATGTCACTGAGGTTTTTAGCATGCCTCAACCACCTTTTCAATACATGTTGTTGCTTTTCGGTCAACAAATTTTCAATAGGAAATTTTTCTTTCTTCTTCAGAGGCCATTTGTACTTCCAGTGTACCTTTGCCTCCTATTGTATCTTCAATGCTATATTTTCCATTTTTTCTCTTATCTCCCTGAGCTCTTTGTCTATCTCGGCTTTGTTTTTCTATTGTTGGTATTCTCCTTGACCACCCCTATGGCCTTCAATAGCCATCTTTGTCTCTCTCTGCCTCCTGGAAAGTCTATGGATCACTCTGCACCTGAGAGAATCTCCAACTTCTCCTACAACCCAAATGGTTGCCTATCTTCTGCTACACATGTGCAACCATCATTCACAGAGCATCAATACTATGTCGCTTCCTTCACCTGATGTTCTATGGGAGGACTCCATTTTCTAATACTACTCGTCAGTAGCAAACTGTCTTCATTCCATTTCTTTCCTTTTGCCTAAAATATACAAAAAAAAGTGTGCTTTGATACCACTTGATGGTATCAGAGTATATCC
Organism: Picea engelmannii; assembly: GCA_009831015.1. Lineage (NCBI taxonomy): Eukaryota > Viridiplantae > Streptophyta > Pinopsida > Pinales > Pinaceae > Picea > Picea engelmannii. The sequence goes on from ML812128.1 coordinate 124,236, forward strand.
TTTCACCGTCTCTCCATTGCCTACGATCTGCAGAAAAATTTACAAGCTCTGATACCACTTGATGGAGACCCACTACCCTCCTTCGGGGTTGCGCGGCCTCCCGGTCTAGGATAGTTATAATCAAGGAGTCAGATCCACTCTTTGGGCCTCTACTAGACCCCAAATCAACTTATACACATGACCTCTTTCCTCTTAAGGTGCAGGTCGTATGGAACCTGCAGGCCCTCTCCTTAGCATTGTTCAATTTCTCAACACCAATGGGTGCTAGCTCCTCCCGCTAGTCCCTATTTTCATGTGACCTCAGGCTGTGACCCGAGGCTTAACCTTTGGGGTGATCTGGAACCCCTCACGTCAGGAGTTCTGAGCTCTTCGAACACCCTTTCTCCCAGAGTGCTCTCTACCCGAAGTTATATATGAGGTGCCACGCGTCTACTCCGATCAACTGTCTATATCTTCTCTTCGTCTCCACTCCTGGTGACTAGCAGTAAACGCTCCTCCGTGTTATTTCTCTCAGAGTGTAAATCCTCCACAATGACTAATCACTCGCCACCCATATTGTTTAAATGGATGGTTTAGATGAAGTTTGGAACTCCACCCTTTCGGAGTTCTCATGTTCTCAACTTTCAATTTCCTTTGAAATGTACTTTCCCCGAAGTGAATCTTCACACTCCATGTGCCCCCTCTACGAATCAATAATCCACAGACTTCATCGAATTCGATGACCCACAACAACTTCGAGCTCTAGTGCTTCGATGATTTTTGAGAAACCTCTATGCAAATCCTCTGGAGTGACAAACCTCTGAAGTGACAAACCTCCAGAGTCCACGATTTGCTGACACCTGTCGTTCCTGACGAACGGCTTGGATGGAGTATGTTACTCTGGCACTCCATGAGTTTCGCTCCACCCTTTCTCCACTTTCCTCCAGAATTCTTCTTCTTTGAATCACAGGATATGATGAGACTTGTCCTTCAGACTTGGACGACCCATATTTTCCCTAGGCTCCCGGACCTTCAGTAGTTCTCCCAACTCTGCACCTGCTTTCTTCCGGAGTACCTTTTCTCGGAAATGCATGGATATCCTCCACGTGCCCTTCTGGATCCAACGGTTTAGAACTGCTCTACACTTCGTGACTTCGTGAAGTTTGTACCTTTCCCTACACAAATATTATGAAGTCTGGATCGACAAAGTCTCTCAGACCAGATCAACGATCCATAACCCTCTACAACCGACAGTTGAGATCTACTTCACAAAAATGGCTTGGTGCAATTTCTTTGAATCGTGAATACTCAAATATGCTTATCCATCGCCACATCCCCTCTTTCTAGCCAACAACTAGGATCTCTTCATAGCTTCGGACTTTGATACTTTTTCACTCCTAAAATCTTCAAATCTTTCGATCTGTGAACTTTCGACGGAACTCACTGCTAACCATTGTTCCACTCTTCTTTGATATGATGACTATAAATGATCGTAACTTTCCCCGAAGGGATCTATACCTTTACTTCGGTACCTTTCGATGGGATTCTCCCTATCAAATACTTTGGGTCTGTTGAAAAATACTGAGAGGGGGGGTGAATCAGTGTTTTGAGCTATTAACAATTTTTCACTTTTATTTCACTAAAAAATCTTAGTCTACTTTATAGAGACCAGTTGTTGTATATTCTTATGAAAACAGTAGTGCATCCAGAGATCATATTATGGATTTCTTCATTCATCAGATGTCTTTTAAACAGTAATTCAACAAAATAAACTAACACAGATGAATAGGACACATGAACACCAGAATTTTAGGTGGAAACCCAAATAGGGAGAAAACCACCGCTGCTGTTGTCTCTGTCTTCAATGATTATTATTAAGACAACATTCTACAACAATGTACTAGTGCAGACTCATACTAGTACGCAGGCTTCTACCTGCAGAAGGCTACAACCTTCTCTCGTTTACCAGCTTTTCCTGGAAGGGAGCTTCAACCCCCTGAATATAGCACCAGTTTCTACTGGCAGATTGCTACTACTGAAGGGTTTAACCCTCATACTCATTGCTAACCACGTTTCATTAATTTTCATAATGGATCAGGCAGTTTCATCTAGTGGTTATGACAGTAACATAAATGATCTCAAGAGTAAACATAGATCTACAGACTGTCAGGCAGTTACCAAAGGACACATATTAAACAACACAATAAACCTGGAGATGATGCCTCTGATCTCATGGTTGCTGAACCCACAGCTGTGAACTCTCTGTCAATGTAGATCTGCCACCTGACTGCCACGAGGAGGTTCCTCTTTCTTCAAACCTTTCATGCTACCTGCACAAATGACATCACCCACCAGTAGATATCCCTACTGTCAGAAAAATGGCCTCCGCATCCTTCGACCACTCACTCTGTCGAGAGCATCGACCCCTTTTTAAGCCCATTGGTCCAGGACCTGTTCAACGCTCATCGGGTCCAATATTTATTGCTTGGAGGAAATCGGGCTCCTGTTTAAAATTTGAATTAAACCTACGCGTGCCCTTTTAAATCAAAGGTCCTGATCATTTCTGGATATGACGGTCTAGATTCACTCGCGATTTCGCATTTCGCGAAATCTGGGTTTTTGATGTCAAGTGACTTTGTCATTAAAAAGTCCCGATCCCCGATGCCGATGCGCCCCTTTCCATGTGCTAGCCCTGCTGGCTATAGGCCTTGGCCTACATGACCATCTACACATGACCTTAGTCAAACCTCTCATCGGGGTTTCAGCATTTTTGATGTCACCATGCACATGCCTCCGGGATTCCCAATCCCCGATTTGCTCCTTTCCCGATCTTTAGCCCCTTCCGGCTACACAATGGTCCATGTGACCTGCGATCACGTGACCACCACCATACCTCTCGAAAATGTGCGCTAGACCTCCTGGCTAGAACATGGTCCATATGACCTGTCTCCATGTGAGTTTGGTCTTATCACTCCATCGGAGTTTCGACACTTACGATGACATAATATTTATGTCCGTGGGATTCACGATTTCCCGATTCGTGATGTGCTTCAGCCCTCCTGGTTGACCCTGGTTCATGTGACCATTACCTGTAACCGCATCCTTATCTCTGACAGCTGGCCTCCACTAATCCTCTGTCCTCCTTCGTTGCTGTGCTGACAGTTGTACCCCACTCATCGGGATTTCGCGGATCGCGATTTCAAAATGCACAAAACCTTTGTGCTCGGGATCTCCGATATCCTGATTTTCGATTAGCCGATGAACGACCTCTTGTCGGGCCTTTCGCTGATGGCACCAATCTCCTGCCACGCGTCCTCTCAGATGGACGGTCCTGATTGTGTCGGGATTTCGGGACTTCCGATGTCCTGTTTCTTTTGACCTTGGGAACTCCTATTTCCCGATCGGCGATATGCCGACTCGCTCCTGATTTCCGACACCTTTCCCTCAAATGGACCGTCTCGATACCTTCGGGATTTCGAGACTTTCGATCTCTCATTTCCTTCGACCTAAGGAACTCCGATTTCCCGATGTCCAATATGCCGACGGTGCCTTGATCTTCGACACCTGTCCCTCAGATGGATGGTCCCGATCATCGATGCCTCTGCTGACGTCACACGTGGTTTGACATGTGTTAGATCCTGCCACGTGTCACTCTGATTCGTGACTTACATGTGCCTGAAGTGTTGAATCTGCCTGACACCTGTCATTCCCTGGTTGTGCCACGTGTCCCTTGCCGACATGGTCTGCTGTCATGAGTTGAATCAACGGTTCAGATGCAATCTTGGCTCAACGACTGCAATTTGATCGCGAAATTGCATATCGCGATTTCGGGGTTTTCGTTGTCATTGTTCACGAGACTCGTGAAACTCCGATTCCCAATTCTCCAATGAAGCCTCCTATATACACGTGGATGGTCCCGATCGCTGCTTGATTTGACGGCTGTGATCAAATCGCGAAATCGCATATCGCGATTTCAGAGTTTTCATTGTCGAATGAATTGGACATTTCAAAATCTCGATCTCCGTTTCTCCGATGGCTTATCCCCCTCACAGATTCTGTAGATCTGATTGCTGTCGGGTGTATGCTTCCAATCTAACGACTCAGATCACTTCTTCTGCATGCCAACTCCTGTGCTTAACATCTGCGCAACTTCTCCCGATCCAACAGCTGTCGGGATTTCCGAGTGAGATTCGACGGTTCTCGGTCTCTTTCCTGTGCTTCTTGCGCGTATAAGAATGTTATTCCTCCTGAGCTTATCTTCCTCGAATCCTTAAAGGATTCTGATATCTGCTTCACTGTTGTACTTAAGCCAGCATCACTACTATACTTGCCATCAATGACAAGTCTATGCTGCCCGTAAAAACAGTTCCAACAATCTCCCCCTTTGTCATTGATGGCAATACTCTCTTCCTCGGCAATACTCTTCCTCTTGTCTTTTTCCTCCCCCTTTGAAATCAATGGCAAAGAGTGGACAGTGCCATGCTCCCCCTGAAACCATGTTGTATCTGCTGAATAACCCTTTATGCTCCCCATTAGCTAGAGAATTTAAAGATGATGATTAACACCTTACAACCAATTTAGATTTATGTACTTAATTAGACCTGATCCTCTGCATGGCAGAGACTACTCCCAGTTTTTGTCGGAGATTTTCGAACGCTTCTCTGGGTAGAGGCTTGGTAAATATATCAGCCACTTGTTCTTTGGAGGGAACATACTCCAATTTCACCTTCTGCTCAAGCACCTGTTCTCGTAAGAAATGATATTTGATGGGAATGTGCTTGGTCTTGGAATGCATAACAGGATTCTTTGAGATACTGATGGCACT
>ML812128.1:147993-159745 GCA_009831015.1 Picea engelmannii
CACAAACCTACACAGTTACGAGGTCTTCTTGGAGTGAAGGACAAGGTTGCTTAGAAACTGTTTTTTGTTCCTTCTCCTTTTATTTATTTTTACATACATTGTACCTTGAGGGGGGGGTTCCCATGAGTTTTTCCCTCTTTCCTTACTTTATTTCAGTGTATCTTTTGTATTTGGGTACCTAACATGGCCTCGTTGTCGGGACCCATTCTTTATTTTCACCATAGTGATGTTCAGGGGGGATGTTGGAGTTAATTCACACACAACTATGATTTATTTTCCTAAGGATTTTCTGTTTTTATTAGTCATAATTAGCCATTATCCAATATGCTATATTTTAGGGGAGAATATTCCACCTGGAGAATATTCTCTTTCATTTGACACTTCAGTTTGACTAGTTGAGTTGAGTTTAGATGTTGCATTAGTTTTGTCACCATGCAACATTGGGATCATAATCATGCTAATGCACACTTTCCTTGGGATCATCACTAGAATGACGCATTACCCTTGATTCCTTGATCTACTCCTCACTACTCTATGTTCAGTCAGTTAACTAAAGACTGATTGACTAGTTAACTCAACTATGTGGCAGTTCACTCCCGTAACTGCCTAAGAGACTAGATTAGGTGGTATTTTACTCATGTAACTTCTGGTGTGTGTCCAAATCACTCTAGACCACCACTATGGAGCATTAGTTACTCATGTAGCCTATATCTATTGTAAATTATTCACTCTTTGAGTGTGGAATACAGTTAATGAGAATTCTTCCATTCTTTCTCTCTTGCTTCTTCTTTCTCAATTTCCCTCTACAAATGTGTGTGGTATTTTCTATCTAGATCTATTCTGTGCAAGTTCAACACATTTACACTGGTTATAGTTCCTTCACTTAGTGGATCCATGTATTATGTCTCCTTCATAGATGATTTCTCTAGGAAGACATGGATATATTTCCTGAGGAAGAAATCATAGGTTTTCGATAGGTTTAAGAAGTTTAAATATATTGTGGAAAACCAGATAGAAAAGAGGATTAAAGTGTTGAGGACTGACAATGGTGGTGAATTCTGTGGAAAGGGATTTGATCAGTTATGTAATAAGTGTGGCATATCACGCCAAAATAACACACCATATACCCCACAACAAAATGGAGTTGCCAAGAGAATGAATAGAATTTTGATGGATAAGGCAAGGAGCATGCTCAATGGTGTTAGGCTCACACAAGAATTATGGGTGGATGCAGTTGACACTGCAAGATATATGACGAATATGTCTCCTTCTTCGATGCTAGTCGACACAACTCCAAATGAGGTATGGTATGGTAAGAATACTTCAGTGGCGCATATCAAAGTATTTGGTTGTGATGCATTTTTGCATGTTCCCAAGGAAAAGAGGAGAAATATGGACATGAAGGAAGTCAAATGTATTTTCATTGGATATAAAGAAGGAATGAAGAGATATAATCTCTTGGATCTTGCATAAAAGAGAATAATGTACAGTAGAGATGTGGTCTTTAAAGAATTTGGAGTTAAGTCTAAGCCTGAGGAATCTTTTTAGACCGAGAATAATCCTAATATGGTGTGGTTTGAACTGAGGAACGAAGAAGATGATTTAGATGAGTCGAATGAATCTAAAGAAGAGGTGGAAAAACTGACTCTATTGGTAAGGAGGCCAGAAAGAATAAGAAAACCAATTGAGAGGTATAGTCCATCCAACTTTCGTTCCGCATTGGTGCTAACTTCCATTGACAATGAGACCAAGTCGGTCGGTGAGGCAATCGACTCGGCAGAGGGTAAACTCTAGAAGGACGCCATTGTCAAAGAGATAGAATCCTTGTACAAGAATGAGACATGGGATTTAGTCAATTTACCTAGTGGAAGAAATCTTGTTGGTAGAAAGTGGGTATTCAAGAAGAAGATAAATGTTGTAGGAAAATTCGATAAGTTCAAATCTCGACTGGTGGCGAAAGGTTATTCCCAATTCAAGGGAGTCAACTTCGGTGAGATTTTTTCCCCAGTTGCAAAACTAACTTCCATTAGAGTACTATTGTCTCTCGCTGCAACATCTGATCTGCATATATAACAGATGGATGTGAAGACAATGTTCCTACATGGGGACCTAGAAGAAGAAATCTACATGAAACAACCTGAAGGATTTGTAGTAAAGGGAAAGCAAGAGTTGGCGTGAAAACTCAAAACATCCCTTTATGGTCTAAAGAAGTCACCACAGAAGTGGTACCAGAAGTTTGACACATACATCCTTAGTTTAGGATTTGTGAGAAGAAAATTTGATCACTGCATATATTCCAAGGAAGAAGATGGGTGTTTCATATATGTATCTTTGTATGTCGATGACATGTTTCTGATTGGAAACAACATGGATGAAATAAAGGAGTTGAAGAAGCAAGTATCCTCCAAGTTCGACATGAAGGATCTTAGTGCAACTAACTTCATTCTGGGAATGGAGATTAAGAGAGATCAAGCCACTAGAAATCTTTGGTTGAATCAGACAAAGTATATTGAAATAGTTCTGAAACGGTTCAACATGCAGGATTGCAAACTGGTGAAGGTGCCAATTCATGTGGGAGCAAGGCTTACTGTTGAACAATGTCAAAATACATAAGAATAAATATAGTACATGGCACATGTTTCCTATGCAAGTGTTGTTGGTATTCTAATGTATGCGATGGTCTGCACTCAACCAAACATTTCCCATGAAGTGGGAGTGTTGAGAAGGTACATGTCGACACCTAGAAAGGAGAACTAGATAGTTTCCAAGAGAGTATTCATGTATTTGTGTGGCATGAATGACTATACTATATACTACCAAGGAAGACCTCAAGGTGATAGTGGTGAAGTAGATGTACATGGGTTTGTCAATGCCGACTAGGCTGGATATGTAGATCAACGAAGGTTGACAAACGGATATGTCTTCAAGATGTCCGGTGGAGAAATAAGTTGGATGATTGTTGGAAGCAGGCCAAAGTGGAAAGAAAGGATATTTTGGGAAAGAAGGCATGCACGAGGAAAGTGATAGCTAGAAGAAAGAGCAGCACGCGCGTGTGCATGGAAGACCTAACGACGTTAGGGTTAGGGTTTTTGCAATACATTGTAATGGTTGGTGAGCTAGAAATGCATAAATATAGATATCTAGGTCTCAGAGGCGGGATGTCCTGTTGTTCGATGGAAACGAGAGACCATCTTTTTCAAGGGAGTAAGATCTACTACTATAAGAAGAGATAGAGGTATCAAGAAACTAGTTGTAACCTTTTTGTACATTGTTGAGTGAAAGGAGAGTCAAGAGGGTGGATCTTGAGGGTTAGATCTTAGGTTGAGGAGCTTGGTGCAATCTAGTCTGCCTCATAATAGATCTTGACTCGAATGAGAAGAGTTGTAAATTGAACGATGTTGTAGTTTTAGAACTGCCATAATAAAAGAGCTTAGAGCTAGATCTTTGTGGATGTAGCCCAGTAGGGGGTGAACCAAGGTAAAACCTGTGTTATGGGATTGGATGCATGTGATTCATTATTGTTTTCAAGTAGATATTAGTATGCTAATTGAATGAGTTGATTATATTCCATGCATAATCATGAATGACAGTCTATTGAGTTAATAATTTAAATAGAATTGTTAGTGCACACTTTCTAGATCCCCTCTTAATCCCAGATTGCAAAAACTTGAGTATTACAGTCACCCATTAAGACTATCTCGGGTGAGATTGTACAGTGCACTCTGTGCGTTGAGTTTCCTTCTGGTTTACTAGGAGGTTCGATAGTTTTAGAGGCTTTGTTGGAATCCTAGTAGACATGAACCCTGGGTCAAGCGTATTAAATATATAAACTCAGACATATAAATAATAACCAACAAATGGTTTTGATGTCGTGGTTGGAACAATATAGGATTGAGTAGATGGGATCTGTTGAAAATTTGAAAGATCTGCGTAAGGCGGGTCAAAACAATACTGGATCGGATGATGAGAAGATGAAAAGAATGAGCTACTAGGAGGGGATGTTGAGACCATGGAATCCCACAAAAGAAGAGATCGAAAGCTAGCTGAAGACAAAGGAGTTGGACTTTTTGTAGAAGGATAACATAAACCCTAGAGTAACATCGCACAAATATCTTGAGAAGTATGTGTTTATTGATTTGCATGAAGTTTTTTTCTTTGATTTTCCACACTTATTGTATGAGTGGATATTGAGGGTGAAGGATAACCACACAACAAACCAGATCTGACAGTTAGAGTAGACCTCCGTTTAGATTGAGCATTTACAGCAGGTGAACAACAAATTCACCTGCACAGTAGACTTTTGGCTCGACAGTATTGTAGCAGGCTTTATAACGGAATTTGCAGTAGATACAGTGAAGTCCTACAATGCAGGGGAGAAAGAATTTCTATGTGGGCCTCAAGGAAGGTATATTAGATCGATGTATACTTCTATTAAGATACTGCTATATAACAAAGGTGTACTTATAATGGAGTCAAACAACTAAACTTCCCTATGTACATGGGGGAAGGGGGGAAGCACTGACAAAAAGAGGAGAAATGGAAGGAGAAGTGGATAAAGGGGAGAAGGAGGAAGCCTTGGACTCAATCATGATGGATGATGACTAGATCAAGTGGATCATGGAGATAGCTGGAAAGACGCATAGTGGAGTACCCTACCAATACAAGGTGAATACCAAGAAGAGAGTCATAGCCGTGAGGGAAGGCTTGGAAAGTGATGAAGAAGAGGTAGAGAATCTTCAAGCTGTGGAGAAGATTGAGGAAATCCTACGCACAACATATGAGAGGAAGAAAAGAGGTCCAAGAGCAGGAAGAGAAGGCAACAATCCTATCAATATTAATGTCAGTGTGGAACCCATAAACCCATGTGCGACTAATACACCAAAGAGAACACCACCATTTAGACAACTGAATTTTGAGAGAAGAAAGACAATAGGAAGTAGATCTACACAAGGAACAACAACTAGAGGAGCCAGTTCAGGAAGCACTAGTCAAGTATCTACACCATGAAGAGGTAGTAGTTCAACATTCAGGATGGCAGGACATGATCCCACAATCAGGTTACCAAAATTCAAAGGAGAAGTGTCGGAGGACGGAAAAACATTTTTTTATCTCTGAAAAGATTTGGGAAGAAAAACAGATCACAGACGAAGATACTAAACTTGCACAGATAACGATTACAATAAGGGATCGCGCACTGGATTGGTATATGAGTTTAGCTACAAAAAATCCACCAGGGACAACTGGAACGATTTCAGGTATCAAGAAATTGTTGATAAATGAGTTTCAGAAGCCAAGTTTAGAGGATCAGTACATGAACGATATGATAGAAATTAGACAGAAACCAGGAGAATTTGTATGGGAGATTGACCAGAGATTCAAGCGAATGAAAGGAAAATTGAATATCTCATGACTGATATACAACAAAGGCACATGTTCATTAATTCACTGCTACCACACTTAAAATACCCATTGTGACAACAGAAGTTTCAGACACAGGCAGAGGCTCTGCAAGAAGCCCTGCAAATGGAAGAAAACCAATATCAACAGATGGATCCATCCATCGAAGAGCTAAAGGAGGATTTGAAGAACTTAACATTCCAACTAAACCATAACAAAAGTAAGGAAAAATGAGAAGTTGTTTGGTGTACCACATACAGAACCGAAGGACACCACAAGAAAAAATGTCCAACATTCACAATGTATATGGCAGCAGGAATTCCAAATCCATTACCAACAGGAGGGCCATGGTGTGAAATTTGTAAGAAACCGAGCCACAATCCATATCACTACCTAATGATGCAGAAATACTAGACAATTCCAAAGAGTTCATATTGCAACTTTTACAAGTCAGTGGGCCACGATGATAAAGATTGTAGAAATATGGATTTGATGTGAGAAAGGACATCACATGAATATAGGGTGTAGGCAGAAATGATAATTGGGAAAACCGCACCACAGTTTAACTAAGTTCCAGCCCCGTACAACACTGCACAACAACCATATAATACAGCGCAGCCACAATACAACACAACACAACCTCAGTACAATACCACGTAGTACAATAATGCGCCTTAGTATAACACGCGGAGAGGAGATCGAGCTAGCTACAGAGGTGGAGGACAAGAAAGTGGAGGATTTGGAAGAGGTAGAGGACTAGTGGCATGTCACAATTGTCAACAACCAGGGCATTATGCAAGAGAATGTCCACTTCCACCAAAAACTTGTATGTATTCTCGCGCATTGGATCATGAAATGGAAGAAGTTCTGACATTAATGGGAAAGATCCAGGAAAAGAGGAATCAAAACAACAAGAATGTGCAATGGATTTCAGCTAAAGCAAGGGATGAAGGACGAAATATCAACATAGTTACCCGCAGAGGAGCCAAAACAGGGAGTGATGTAGTCCCACAAGAGCCAGTACAACACCAATGGGTGAAGAAGAACATCGAACCAAGGAAGCAATTTGATGTGTAGATCAAGAAGGAGATATTTAAGCAGGCCATACAAGAATTTCATAAGGAAGACATTGTGTCGACTTCAGTTGTGCAGCAGACTAAAGAGGCTCCAAAGTATGAGATGCCTCCATCACTGGATCATACTAGAGAAATGTATCCCCTGGGACAAGTAAGTACAATCAAAGGATTTTTGAAATCATGTGTAAAAGTATTGAATGATCCATCATCTGTCAAAATATTGCAAAACATATTAGAATCTGTTGTTGGGAAATAATACCCTACGGACTAGCAAGCTAGGGCTAAACTTGCATGAAGATCATGACCCTAAAGAAATTACTTTTAACCTATCACCCCAAAACTCAAACCCCTTTTTCACAAGCAAACATGGAAAGAACCTACTAACCTTTTTACTGATGTTTGGTGTAGATCCTCCGTTGCACTTTGTCTGCTTTCTTGCACTGCTCCTTCCAAAGACGATCCTGCAATCAAGACAAAACACTACGCATGCATGTTATTTTTCTACTTGAGGGTTAGAGATTAAGCATAAATCGAATAAATCATACAAAACTCATGCATTGGGACGGAAAAAAGTATTCTTTTATTAATCTCAAGATGAATCAACTTATAATAATAATAGAGACCGGCCACCGTTCCTCGATCCTGATCTTGGGCTCCTCCTCTTCTTTGTCCTCCAACTGCTTTGCTTGAATTCTCCTTAGGCTTGAGAAAAGGCTAAAGGGTTGGGACAAACGGATTCGGCAATTGGGTAGAGTTTCTTTGCTATAATTTTCCTCCTCCAAATAGTACCCCTACCCCTTCTTTTATAGGCTAGAAGGAGCTAGGGTTTTGGACGAACTCTCGGCCATGCATGGCTGGGAGTTCCAGTTAACTGACCCAAAGCTTTTTGTCCCATCGGYAAYTTTCCTGTTTTTGTGCTTTGTTAGGTAAACGCGGGYTGTAGTAGGCCAGCCAGCGTTCCAACGCGTGCAGTAGAGGGTTAGGGCGCGGGCCACTTGATTTAAGAGGGTTTTCAAGAGTTTATTCAGCATGGCTTTGGCAAGGAAGARATATGAGTTGGCCTGATGCTAGGTTAGCATGTGTGGTGCAATTTAGGGTTATAACATATGCCCCCTAATGTGTGAGGTCAGAAKAGCATCTGATGGCCGAAATACATTACCAATTCTTTACCAATTTGTACTGATATGYWGAATGAGTGAGCCTAGGAATCAGGAATTAGGATGTGCCRTCTGCAAAAAATATMAAATGTCTCACCGAGGCGGGCATACCCATGCTCGGGATAAAATAGAACCATGKCTACCAATCAAATACAYTGTAGATCCATGTCAAACAACTATGAAGAGTAGCCGTAAACAATACACAGYGGAGCTACATCTCGAAATCAGAAAGATATACATATAAAGTATCCATCTCCCAGAAGCTGATTTGGCCTGATGGTTGTTCTTCAGAGCTCGAGCAACAACTTCAAAATCTTCTAAAACTCGGGCAGGAGTGTAATATGAGTGTACGACTGCACTACCCAGAGGTCTTCGACGACTCATCGGTTATGGACTTGATAATCTTGATGATCGGACTGAAGGCTTCAGTGATTTCGAACAAAGACTTGATTGGACGTTCAGGATGGTCGGGTATGCGGACAAGAGACATATTACAGAGGGGCTGACTCAGGCTTAGTGACAAACTTCCCTTGGACAATAGCACGACAAGTGATAAGACTCAGGCAACATATCTTGTTAATCATAAGTCTACGAAGCAGGAGGCAACACAAACTCTCCATATGTTTGGAAGAGTAACCAAACGGTGGAGGACACAACTCAATATAGCGAGCAAAGCTTCCTAAGGTTGTACTACATCCCAAAGTCTGATGAATCAAATGGACAGATGTGCTTTATCCAAGGGCGACTCATGATGCTGCCAATAAAGAAAATACTTTTCCCATCCTCTTTTTGGGGTATATTTGATTTTTTTGTTCTTTTTGATGATTTTGAAAAAAGAATAAAGGAATATTACGTTACAAGGGAGGAACGAGTACAACAAACATACAAGCTCAAGGCACAAGGACAAGACTGATGTTCTAGGGAAATGATACTCGAAAAAAATCCTCCAGTGGCCAAAGGTGTTAAGATGTAAAGGCAAACTGTTACTAGGCTGATGGGTAAAGGATGAAAATTCGGTTGATAGAACACACAATGGTAACGTCCTTCGATGTAAGTTTAACGAGCCCAAAGAAGGTAATCTTGGTGATTTTTCATATTAAGAGAGTCTGAAAAAGCATAAAAGGAAACTCCATTGGGGTACCTTTTTCGTCAATAGTCTAGTTGGTTCGAAAAATGGATAAACTAGCACCGATTAGACGTCCATTCAAAAACCATTTTAACGAGTGTGAGAAGGACAAGATCACTCGGCTATTTTTTCAATTTTAAGGAGTCTGAAAAAAGCTTAACTATGGACTCCAACAGGAATGTTATTCTGGACCTTTTTAACAAGTGTGAAAGAATAAGGTCACTCGACAATCTTTTCAATTTTAGGGAGTCTGAAAAGAGCTTAACTATGGACTTCGGGGGGGTTTCTTTTTCGTAAATTTAGTCCCTCAGGCCCAAAAAAGGAATAAAATCTTACCTGAGGATACTCTTCTAAAGAACTGGAGTTCAATAGAGTATTCCTTTGTTCGTACAGTTGACCATCCAAACCGAAAAAGGGGTAAACTACCACCGGAAAGACGTGACTTCAAATTTCAGTTTAACGAGCGTGAAAGATCACAAGATCGCTCGACAATCTTTTCATGTTTAGAGGGTCTGAAAAGGGCTTAAAAGGAGACCCGTTATGTTTTGGGAGTCTGGTGGGTAAGACAAAGAGTGAAAAAGACCCATGTGAATGAGGCTCAAACTCGTATTCAGGAAAGACTACATGGACTCCCGAGCCTATAGTGTTATTAGAAACGGCATGGACACCATAATGCAACCAGGAACTACCTAGGGCATCCATGTTTTGGCAAGCTCTACCACTAAGTTGCGACACTTCTAGAGCAGATATGACGGTTCTGTGTCACAACCTGATGGGATCGATCCTATATCATAAGAATAAAAGGCAACAAGATGCAACAGTTGGGATGAAATCCTACCCTATATGCTCAAGTTGAATTTTGAACAAAAAAAAAAAAAAAATTATGGACCGTCAATATATTTTTTTTATTTTTGGAAACATAATAAAAATTGTCCCAATACCTGATCAAATCCCTCCCATATAACTCCTGGATCACTCTAAATGGTTTTTGGTATAAACAAACTGATAAAGGGGCCCAAAAAAGTGACAAAAAGAGGCCAAAAAGTCTATAAATAGAAGCTGACAGCTCATTATCACCATTGCTGATTTGGAAATTAACTTTGGAGCCAAAAGACCCCCTTTGCCAAAGATCGTGATTCCGGGAGCTACAGTGGACGAAACAGACTTCTTCTTGGACCAAGTAAGTACAAACTCCCTTATCTTGCAATTCAATACTTAATTTATTGCATTTAAGTTTGTTTTGGGGGTGGTCGTCGACCTCAAAGAGGGTGGCCCTAGGCAAACGTGGGCTTTCCAGGGACAGCCCACGGGTACCTGCACGTAGAGCCAAATCTGCACGTGGGTACCTACAACTGTCGCCTCGACAGCCCGCAGGTGCCCCCCGCACGATGGAAAATTTGATTGAACCAAGAATTAACTCCCCCTTTTTTGCCTTGTGGTTTTGGCAGGATGTATGTTCAGTGGAGGGAGAGGGAGCACGAGGCTGCCAATGAGTTAGTGGCCGCAGATCCAAACGTTATGGCCGTACTGACGCAGTGTGGGTTAGTGAAATTCTTTTTGTGTCCATTTATGCACGCGCAACCAAGGCTGTTGAATGCCCTGGTTGACTACTGGCACCCCGATGCAGAGGCTTTCATGATAGAGGGGAAATCCTTGGTGCCCACCACCGAGGATATTTATTTTTTGACTGGCCTCTCGAGGAGAGGGGAACCAATCAACTTTCATACTTTTCTTGCGGGGCCGAGCAAAGTCTCGGAGCTGATAGAGGAGTACTGTGAGGCTGGTATCGATCAGAGATATTCCTCGGTACCTGTGAGCAGGATTACCAGCCTTGCCCTTCAGACTATTTTATCGCTCATTGGGTGGATTACCGGCTTTGCAGCCATGCATCAGGCTTTGTGCACACAGATGACTGTGCAATCCAGTGCATGAATGCACAAATTTTTGATTGGAGTACCACACTACTAGCGAGCATGACAGGTCAGTTGACAACTTGCAGACAACGGACACACAGGAACTTCGAGTTTGGGACCATCCTGTGTTCATTTTTCTTCGAGAGAGTTCCATGTTTTAGTCCTCGACTGACAGTACGAGGACATCTAGCTACTTTCCCTGCAGTATGCAGATGGGTAGCGTTGCTGCCGCGGCAGGGTGGTGGAAGGACCACAGAGGCCTTCAACGATGACTTTTTTGCTTGGTTGTCGCGATAGGTCCCAACTATTGAGGAATACCCATACGCAGGGATTGACTTCTCCAGAGATCCAGCAATACCAGTGCCTCCTGGTGAGGAGTGAGGGGAGATGGGTAAGTCTCCACCTATACAGTTTTTTTGTTTGCATATGTAATTTTTATGTCTTTTTTGATATATATATCATGTTTTTGTATACCAGAGTTTTTGATGGGTGAACGTTTGTTGCATGCAGATGTGGGGCCCGTGCGACCTGCTGACTATGCACAGAACAGGCATCGCCCATGGCCAGAAGCCGTAGTTTTCGCCGCTGGAGGAGCAGCAGTAGCCGGGAACCTCCCGGTAGGAGAGGTCGAGAGAGTCCTGAGGCTGATTGAGAAGAACTTTACTGCGCTCACTCGCACAGTTCCCATGGCAGAGATAGAGGACCTACCGCCCTCCATGCAGACTCATGTTGTGGGGGCACCTTGGACATGGGTCTGATTGTTTAGGCATTTAGCCCAGGCTGTACATGATTATAACAGGGCCCACAGGCCCTGAGCAGACTTTTAAACTTTTTATGTGCCACGAGCACTGATATGTATATATTTTGGGGGGGCATAAGCCCAAGTGACTCGTTATTGTTCCTACTTTTTGAGGCGCTTGTGCCCATCTATGTACTCTGAGGATTTTATGATGTTTATATATGGTTTTTATTTCTTTTTGTGTCTTATGGATTATGTGTACATGAATGTATTTACATGTTTATGTGCATGATCTTTTTATATGTGAGCAAGATGCCAATCTAAAATGTGATTAGCTAGAGTAT
>ML812129.1:0-19123 GCA_009831015.1 Picea engelmannii
TTACAAGTTGGTCCTGGAAATCAAACAAGCATTCTTCACCAATTGTATGATTTGACATTAGCAACAACTAGAACTCATGAATATCTTGAAATATAGTGGGAAACCCTTTCCCACAAAGAAGAAATAGAAATCATGAGAAGACCAAGAAGACAAGATATAAATTGAAAGTTGGAATCTTATAAGGGCCCGATAACAAGAAGCAAGGGAAAGCAATTTGAAATCCCAAAAGTTGGTGAAAGTTCCACTACTGAAAAAAGAAGAAATCCAATCGTGGGTAATAGACAAGAAAGAAATGAGAACCCTAAGAAGAAATAAGAGAGAAACGAAAGACAAATAATCCCATGAAGAAGAGTTAAAAATATCCCACTTAATCTTCACAAAGAACAACATCAATTTCCAATTATTCCACAGGGAGTGTTGCCGTCATTTTTAGGAGACACAATGATGGATTCAAAAATACATATGGATATATTCTTGAATATGTGTGAGATTCATTTAGTATAACATGATGACATAATGGTCAAACTTTTTCTTTAGACATTGACAGGATTGGCCTATGAATGGTATATGTCTTTACCTGCACGATAAATTTCATCATTTGACAATTTGGAAACCATGTTATTGAATATGTATTCCCCCCTAGTAACATATCATACTTTACTCACACAATTCACCCAAATTAGTTTGAAAAACGGTGAAAGGATTAAATATTTTAACTTAATATTTTTCAAGACATTAAATCAAATTCCAGAAGAACAAAAGCTAAACACTCTATTAGCACCACGATTTTCATATCTAAGGTTAGAGGTTTGTCAACAATTTTCAAAGTCATGCATGTTAGCACCCATATTGTTTTTATGCCCGGCATCATCTAACATCTCCAAGGGTCAATTTCAAAAGGAAGCTTATCATTTATTATTTCCATTTTCATTTGCAACTGTGCGCTACAAAATTTGCTATGCATTGTGCAGAGCACTTCACCACGCAAAGGATTTCGTCACGCAATGGATTTCATCGCGTAGTGGATTTCATCGCGCAGTGGATTTCGTTGTGTAGTGGATTTCATCGCGCAGTGGGCTGTCGCACATGGGATGTTGTTGCACATAGGATTTTGTCGTGCAGTGGATGTTGTTGTGCATAGGATGTTGTGGTGTAGAGGATTTCACATTGCAGTGTATTTCATTACGCAAAGGATTATGTCATGCAAAGGACGCTTTTGCATAGAGGATTTTCCTACACACAGGCTACAGGTCGCGTTGCGCAAATGATTGGTTTAGTGATCAACTTCAAGATCACTTTATGACCAACTGGAGAGGAATTTTGAAAATCCCCGAGAATTTTTTGTTGTGGACAAACCATATAATAAAAATCTCTCTCATATTTGAAAAAATTTTCATATTTTGGGATATTTGAAGGAATCTTTAAGGCCCATTTTTCAATTTTCATGATTTCTTGTCCAAGATATGTTTTTGAGATGCGTATTACGTCTAGATGGAGATGAATTTAAAGAAACCGAGAGAGTTTTTTCTTTATAATTATCTTAGTTACAAAAACCTCTCTCAGTTTAGGAAAATATTTTTTTATTAGTGATATATGATGTCATATTTAACGCCTATTTTCCCAGTTCGATGTGCAATTCACTGCGTTTTTTGCTGTAGGTTATTGTTGTGTAGAAAATTTGTTGTGCAAGGGTGACAAAGTGTCCATAAATTCACACGATGAATCATCACAACCATATGGTCGAATTTTGATCATGATCAATGATTTTAAAGAATATTTCTATTACGATTATGATTTGGCAAAGTTGGGTTTTCTATTTTTAGTGAATCTGTTGAAATTGTTGTTCTCTTTCAAAGAAAACATATCCATGATTCTAGGAGGGAGTAGTTCGACCCTAGAAGCCAAGGGTGACATTATTTTTCGATATATGGGGATCATTCTCATGTAAACCGGGTTGGTTGGAAAACTACTGTAGACAATGACTATTGAATGTAGTTTGAGCTCAATCGAAATTTAATGCAAAGTCCTGAAGATTTGATGAAAAGATTCTAATTGTAGCAGTTGGATGTATTGTTTCCTTTATTTGTGTACGTACTTCCTATATTATTTATTCATATCTATATTTGTCTAAATAGGAGTGTATTTTCGAACCTGGGATTCATTGTGCAATGCCCTAGGATTCACGCCATTTAGACAAACCGTCTTTCCTCTAAGTGAACTCCGAATTTATCCTCAGCGATGCTCCGAGTTTCTTCATGTGTTTTTCTCTCACCACACACAATGATTTTAACTGAAGATTGCTACTCATTTATCCTTTATCCTCTCGAGTTCAGTCACTGAGTCATTTTTTCTATCGTTTTCTTAAATCGACTCCATTTCCCAATGGTACTTTCTCACTTGCTTGTCCTACCATCCCTTTTAAAACAAAAAAAAAAACTTGTCTTATTACAGAATATGACCTCTATGCATTTATTGATGAAGTATTTGAGTTATTACCAGTCATTAGACATATGAGAGATCCCTCTCTGGTTGTATAAGTCAGAATACAATCTAAAGTTGGTTGAAACAATTACCTGGGGGCTTTCTTTGATACATCCCAAAGAAATTATTGAGTGCTAAAACACTCTAGTTATTCTTGGATGTTATAAAATGTAATGTCCTCAAATGTAAAATTTGATATCAGAGCTTCACAGATTGAATAATTATATGGAGCTATGCATAAAGAAATGGAGATGAAAGAAATAATGTTAGAAACAGATGTTGATCATGAGATAAGCCTAAAAAAAGTTCAAAGACAAATGAATAGTCTTGCTATCTCAAATCAAGGGTCATCAACCTCAATGAATACTAAAAATTAGGGAATGATGAATGTTGAGAATATAGGAGTTGGTGGAGGGATACTTTAAGGAGTAATCCCTAATGTAGGAAATGATACAACAACAACTCAAGAGACAACAAAAATATTAGAAATAGCTCAGTTGAATTGAATGATTCAACATATGAAAAATGAGCTAACAAGATTAAGAAGAAGATAATTTTTTTCTCCCATGAATCAAAATCCTAGAATTCATGTTTAGGAATAGAGAAGAAACCCTCTCTAAGAAAAGATAATAAAAAAATGATGATAGAACGAAAGAGCATAGGCAAAGAGCACCAAGATTGCAAAACCCTAATGATGCCATATTAGAATAGGTCTATGATGAAGAACATTTTGATAAATTTGACCAAGAGGCTGAAATCATTCAAGATGAAAGTCTTGAACCTGTACAGATGGATGAAGGTGAGTCATCCTTATATATGTTTATGAACATGAAGAATTATATATCTCATAATAAAGTGTTGTGCAAACCAGGGCACAAGTCAATAAATTCAAAGAAAAATAATTTTTTGAAAAAGAGAAAGAGAAGACGAAAACAAATGTTGTAGAAACATCAAGACAATAAACAAGTGCCAATAAAAAAATAATCCTCCACAGATGACTAATAATGTAATTTATGACTTCAACAAATTGAGAAATACTCTCCCTTTCATGGAAGTTGTAAAAATCCCACAACAAAGAGAAAAAATTCTCAAGATGTTGGATGAACCAACTACAAGAATCAATGTTGTTGTAAAATTCCAAGCCTCCACAAAATTTTAGCATTCAAACCCAGGGGTAAAGTCCCACCATTCTACATCACAATACAAAATCATGATGTAGTATTACACAATTGTTTGGTTGATAGCAAAGAAACAAATAATGCCATTCCCTTGTCAGTAATGGAATCTCTGGGAATGATAAGTACGAAGTATTATGAAACCGGAGAAAGTATTTATGCAATAGAATCAAGAAAATTCCCAACATATGAGGAAATTAAAGACTTATGTGCCTGGAAAACCACAACCCCCCATATCACAACTATTTTCATTATTATCATGGTAGAAATTCCTCCAGGATATGGATTAGTTATGGGAAGAGATTGGTGTTCACTAATTGGAGGATACATCATGAATGATGGAAGTTTTATGATGCTACCAAACAAAGATGGAACAATGGTGAAAGTTCCCTAAGAAGCTAGAAAGTCGGTTTCTTTTAGAAAAAATATAATGAATTAATGCAAGACTACATTGTTGTTGGAATTGGAAACTATTCTTTGTTTCATGAAGAGTATCACAATATTTCAAAACAAGAAAGAGAAAATTATTTTGAAGGATTTTGGAAGATGTCTTTTGATGGTACCTGCTCCAAATCTGGAAGTGGAGTAGGAATTGTTTTCAAGATCCCCAACTCAGTTATATATCCACACACCATCATACTTGAATTTATTTGTACAAACAATGAAGTTGAATATGAATCATTAACACAAGGGATGAATCTTGCACTACAAATGAAAATTGAACACTTGTTAGTGACCGATGATTCTGAACTAGTTATAAATCATATTAAGAAGAAGTACAAGATAAAAAAAGAGAAATTAAAATTTATGCCAAAGTAGTAAATGAAATCATGAATTATTTCAGTTCATTTAAGATCTCCTTCATCCCAAGAGATAAGAATCAGAAGGCAGACTCACTTGTGCTTGATGCATCTCTAATCAATCCTGATGATTCCCAAAATCAAAATACATTTCAAGTCAAGAGGAATTTCATGCCCTCAGTTCCTGATAATCAAAAGTATCTCCAATTTTTTGAGAATGATGAGCAGATGGATGAATTTCTTTCCGATACAAATCATTCTATTGAAATCCCTAAAGATCAAAGTCATTTTTCTCCTTCAAAAGATTGTATCAATTTTGAATCTCTTTTCATTAGATATTACCAAACTAAAGTGCCCAAGTTGAAAGAAGAATTTTTTGTTAGAAAAGTGCAATAAACTCAAAAAATAAATATTGGCACTCAAGATTCTCCGAAGTATGTAAATCTCGGTATCAATTGCACTGAGAAAGAAGTTGATCATTACACCGCTTTGTTAAAAGAATATTATGATGTTTTTGCATGGACATATGATGATTTGAAAGAGTATGATAAATCAATATTTCAACATATCATACCAATGAGAAGGAACAAAGTCGATCAGGAAAAAGTTGAGGTTTGTGAATCCTAAATTAAAACCCTTGGTAAAAATTGTGTTGGAAAAATTGAAGAAAGTCAGAATATTTTTTCCAATTAGACACTCAAAATGGCTTTTGAACCTGTTATAATAAGGAAGAAAAATTGGGAGATTCATCTTTGTGTTGATTTTAGAGATATGAACAAAGAAAATATAAAAGATAATTATCCCCTCCCTAATATGGAAATGCTACTACAACAAGTGACTATGTCATCTCTAATGTCTATGTTCGATAGTTTCTCTGGATATAATCAAGTACTCATTGCAGAAGAATATAGACTTAAAAGTACTTTCATCACACCTTAGGAAACATATGCATATGTACACATGCCTTTTGGCTTGAAAATGCTGGAACAATTTTTTAGAGGGCAATGGATCATGCCTTCAAGGATTTAATTGGAAAATTTATGGTTGATTATCAGGACGATGTTACTATAAAGATCAGAGTAAGAGAAAAGCACATAGAGCATCTAAGGCAAGCATTTTAATGATCTATATTATATGGAGTATCTTTGAATCCCAAGAAATATTTGTTTGTAGTTTTAGAGGGAAAAATATTGGGACATATAGTCAATAAATAAGGAATTTATATTGATATGGAGAGAGTTAAAGCTATCAATGAATTAATCCCTCCAACATCGAGAAAATGAGTATAGTCATTTTTTGGCAAGACAAAATTTGTGAGGATATTTATCCCATAGTATGTCATAATTGTGAAACCTATAAATATATTGTTGAAAAAGGATAAAAAAATTGAATGGACACAAGAAATTCAAAGTGAATTCTATAACATCAAGCATGCAATTACTTCATATCTAGTTCTTGTTAGGCTAGAATTTGATCAAGATTGTATCATATATTCTTTTGCTTCAGAAGAGACCATTGCTTCTATCTTGACACAAAGGAATCTCAAAGGAGAAGAACTTCCAATAAGTTGCATGAGTAAAACTTTACATGACTATGAGTTGAGATATTCAGAAATAGAGAAACAATCTCTTTCTTTAGTCAAAGCTATGGAACACTTCAAAAATTACATCTTGTCATCTCATGTTATAGCATATGTTCCATAATTTATGGTAAAAGTGATTCTTAATCAACAATTGAGAGAAGGGAAGTGGGAAAACTGGCTTTCAAAAATTCAAGAGTATGATATCAAGATCAAGCCATTAAAAGCAGTTAAAGGACAAGGCTTGTGTAAGCTTATGATATGAATTGATGCATTAAATGGGGTCATATATATTTGAACATGATCTTCATCATCTACATTAGAATGTTATAAAGATATCATTTTCTATATAAAATGTGGCCAATTCCCAAATGGTATGTCTTCAAAAGAAAGAAGGGAATTAAAGATGAAGGCAAACCAATATGTACCAGTTGCTGAGATACTTTTTCAAATAATTTTTGATGGAATGCTACTCAGATGCATTGATTCAACGAAAGCCCAAAAGGTGCTTGCTGAATTTCATGAGGGAATTTGTGGTGGACATTTTTCACCTACAACTACAACACACAAAATTATGAGAGAAGGATATTACTAGCCAACTAATTTTAAAGATTCATATGTAATGATTAAAAAGTGCATTTCTTGCCAAAGATTTTCAGGAAAAATGAAAAGAGTAGCTATGTCGTTGCAGTCCATAATAGTTGAAGAACCTTTTGTATAGTGGGGACTTGATGTCATTGGCCCAATTAATCCTAATTCCAATAAAGGTCATTCTTATATTCTTACTACAACCAGATATTTTCAAAAATGAAAAGAAGTTGTAGCTCTCAAGAAGGTTGATTATGAAGAACTCATTAATTTCCTCAAAGAGAACATTTTATCAAGATTTGGAGTTCTAGAGAAGTTTACTACAGATAATGGATCAATATTTATTGGGTCAAAGTTTACCAAATTTTGTGGGGAGTTTGGTATTATAATGGGACAATATTCAAACTATTATCCCTAGGGAAATGGTTTAGCTTAATCTACAAATAAAACATTGATCCAAATCCTTAAGAAAACAATTGATGTGAATCAAAGAAATTGGCATACAAAATAAATATATGCATTATGGACCAATAGACTTACACCGAAAGACAACACTGGCTTGTCGACATACACACTAGTATATGGGAAAGAAACAAAAATGTCAATTCATCTGGAACTAAATGACTTATCATATGTTGTAAATTATGAATACATAGAAGAATTCTCCCCTTTACAAAGAAGGTATAATCAGTTGATGCATATGGAGGAACAAAGAAATGAGGCGTTGAGGAAAATAAATCAAAGACAACAATATATAAAAATATATTTTGTTCAAAGTGATTCAACCAAATATTTTCAAAAGGGTCAACTGATATTATTGTGGAACAAAGCCAAGGAGAAATCTTCCCTGCACACGAAATTTGAAGCATTGTGGATCGACCCCTATGTGATTGAAAACGAATTGGGATATAATTTATATTTTCTCAAAGACATGAAGGGGACACTTTACATGTTTCCAGACAATGAACAACATCTTAAAATATTTTTCTCATGATCATTCTTGCTCTCACATGTACATAGTTTTTATTTTTCTTGTACATATTTTGTAAGCCTTATTTTTCAATCTCTTTTGTCATGTTGACTCCATGCCCAATGGGAGAGATTCTGGATTCTGAGTAACCCACAGGGGCTTGCTATCCCACAGTTGGAGCCAGTTTTTTATCCTAAAACATGCTAATTCATAATTCTCTCTCTTGTATATTTGTTTCCTCTACTTAGAAAAATTTTCAATTTTATGGTGGGTTCATGATTCTTGTTGTAACTTACGCCATCCTCAAAGTGCACCATTCTATTTCACATAGTCAAAATGCACCAATACTAAAAGTATTTTTGAAGTCTTTCATGAAATGACAAGTCTATGGGTTGGTATCATATTTTCATCCAAGTCCGTTCCTCCGCCATTACCAAAATGCACTTCGTGTTCCACGACCCTCATATTGTACCATACTTAGAATTTTTTCAATATTTCCTCTGTGGGTTGGCGGGTATGAACCACTTCCCCGATTCATTTTATTGTTAGGGCTACAAGTCTGATCGACAAACTTATGATACTTAGTTATTTTCAAGAAATTATCTTTACTCTCTTGGTAACTCAATAATTAGCTGATTTTTTATGTCACCACGGGTTCACGAGTCATAAATTTTCAAAATTCTCTTCTCCTTACATCTGACCGACGCAACCCCATACTTAACCATTTCTTGATTTTTCACCGCGGGTTGGAGGACCCACGGGTTGGTATCGATTTTAATATTCTTGACACACAGATATGATTATTTGATCCTCCACTACACATATTATCTTTTCACTTTCCCAAAGACATATTTAATGCTAATATTACAGAGGATAACAACTAATTAAAATATTAAAAATTCATTATTAATGGTATACTTTTCGAGGAAATTATCCACTAAATCAAATTAAATTCATATTAATACATCCTTTGAAAGAAGAGTTTCAAGTTATATTATCGAAAAAACATTTCACTTTGAAGTTAACGTCTCAAAGTGACTGTACAAGAGTCTGCCAACGTAATCAAACATGACAATGAGAAGAAGAGAACAATTATGTGAATATACTCTAAACTTGTTTGGGCACGAGGACCATGTTGAAATTACTAAAACAACTGAGAGGGGGAGTGAATCAGTTGTTAATGAGCTTAAACAATTTTATGCCTATTAAAACATTATTAATCTTTCTTCAATTTATCATCAACAATATACAACATATGAATAGTAAGAGTAAAGCACATCAGTCACACATAAAGTATACACAGAGACAAATTTTCACAAGGAAACCCATAAAGGGAGAAAACCTCTTCTTCTTCAAAATGATAGGCAGTCTTTTAAGTTCAGTACATCATCTCTAATTGAGCATCAACTCAATGTGAGGCTGCTACCTCTGTTTTACAAGCTGTAACTTGTTTGAGAGCACCAACTCTCTGGTTTCTCTAGCACCCACTAGAAGGAAGCACCAACTCCCTATATGTTCCAGCACCAACTGGATGGAAGCACCCACTTCCAGTTACATAGGCTCCTACCTGTATAAAAGAGAACACCTGTTCTCCCTTGCACCACCCTGCCACCCTAGTTTCTCTAGCTACAACAAGATGGAAGCTACAACTTCCTGTGTTCAAGCTTCCACTTGAACCTCTGAGGACACCAGTCCTCCCGAGCACCTCCCAACCTCCCTAAAATATCAAATAATGAATACTCAGACAACTACACATATAAATCAATTCTTACCAATCTTTCTCTGTATCTGATCTTCAACAAACTGTTCTACAATTATTCTTTTCTTCTGTTTGTTTAGCAGGTCTGCTCTGCATCAACTTTCTCTTTCATTCTGCTCTGCTTCTGCTCTGTCTGTCATTCTACTCTGCTTCTGCTCTGCGCTTCATCTCACTCTGCACATTTGCTCAATCTCCTGCTATTCCTTTGCTCATTTTCCTTTTCTTACTGTTTATTCATTTTCCCCTCAGAACAGCCAACCAGACACAACCTGTCTCATTTTCTTTTATTCACCCACATGACAGTTCAACTTCCCATCTCCTTCGGCAAAAACAATGACAACTGTCCCTGTAATTGAAACGTTAACTCATTCACAATCATGAGTCTATTTCACTTAACATATTCATAACAGAGGAGTTAACTGCGACAAAGAATGGTAACCCTCCGATCACAATCAAGCTTTATCCGCACCGTTGGATGACCTTTATTATTCTTTCCTTTTAAGTCGGGTTTCGACATTTCGGCTTTCCTGTGCCCAAGTGTCTTCGACACTTCATGTCGCGATCTTCGAAACTCTGAAAAGGAGCTTATCTGGACTGAATCCTTCTCTTCCCGTGACCAAGGGCTGTGACCACAGCTTTATGCGTAAGGCACTTTCACGATTTCACACATTGCGAATTCGACATGCGTGATGTTCAATGTTCTTGTCAATACCAAAACCTGATCCTTGAAATTCCGTAAAGAAGTCGGATCAACGATCCAGATCATATCTATATCTGATGGTTCATATTACGTTGGGATATTACTCATCGTGATTTTGACACTCTGGACAATCAATGTTTTTGTCACCTCAAATTCCCGATTCCCGATACTCTGTAAAGAAGTCGAATCAACGGTCCAGATCACTTCTTGATATGATGGTTGCTATTACATCGCGATTTCGCATATCGCAATTTCGTAATACATGTTGCATAGTTTCTTTTGCCTCTCCATATCTCGATTCACGAAACTCTGATAAGAGATTAGATCAACAGTCCAGGTCGGATCTTGTCTTGACGGCTACGATTGAATCACAATATCGCATATCGCGAAATCGGGATCCTTGTTGCACTTGTTTCTTTTCCTTTTGGAGTCGCGATTCATGAAACTCCGACACGGGCTGTGATCGACGGTCCAGGTGCGATCTTGACTCAACAGCTACGATTGAGTCACGATATCGCATATTGCGAAATTGGGATCCTTGTTGCATTTGTTTCTTTTCCTTTTTAACTTGTGAATCATGAAACTCTGACACAGGCTGTAATCAACGATCTAGATTCATTCTCGATTCAATGGCTGTGATTGAGGCGCAATTTCACATATCGCGAAATCGGAAGTCTTGTGGATGATATAACATGAATTCTTCAACTCTCGATCCCCGAAACTCCGACAAGGAGTAGGATCTACGGTCTAGATTCATTCTGGATTCAATGGCTACGATTGAATCGTGATCTTGTTGCAACGGGATTCCTGTCTGATACAAACTTGCCATCAATGACAACCATTCGTTGTCTGTTCAATATGTGCCAACAATATTGCTGTCTGTTCAATATTTGCCAACAATATCCCCCTTTGGCATTGATGGCAACACAAGCACCCATATGTATTCGGACTCGACTCTTCTCTTGCTCCCGAACTACTCTGCATTCGGCTTGACTCTGTTCATGAAACATACGAACTTGATTCCTTTCTCCCTGTTTGACATCAATGTCAAAGAAGAAACATTCTTCCCCTGATTTTGTTGCAAAACATACTCCCCCTGTCGTCTATAAGTATCTAGGAAATACACCAGATATTCAATAAATAATCCCCCTGACCAGGTGAACATTTTAAACACAAGAAATCATAACCCCAAACTTTTGATGAAGATATCCAAAAGGGGTCACTGCTAATGGTTTAGTAAAGATATCAACAATATGTTCTATAGAAGGTATATAATTCAGTTGAACAATTCTGTTAGTAACTTGTTCTCTGAGAAAATGGTACTTGATTGGAATATGCTTAGTCTTGGAATGAAGAACATGATTCTTGGAGACACTAATGGCACTGGTGTTATCACAATGAATTGGAATGGGATCAGTGTAAGTTACCTTCAGATCTGCAAGTGTTTGTATCATACATAATATTTGTGTGTAGCAGGTAGCAGCAGCAATGTATTCTGCCTCTGTAGTGGATAATGAAATGGATCCTTGCTTTTTACTGAGCCATGCAACTAGTGAGTCACCCAGAAAGAATGCTCCTCCACTGGTGCTTTTCCTCTCATCAACACAGTTTGCCCAGTCTGCATCTGAATAAGTAGTTAACTGGAAATTCTGATTTCTAGGGTACCACAGTCCATATGTCATTGTTCCCTTCAGGTATTTGAATATTCTTTTGACAGCTACCAAATGAATTTGTTTAGGAGCAGATTGAAAACGACCTACCATTCCAACAGCTTGCATTATATCAGGACGTGATGCTGTGATGTACAGAAGACTACCTATCATTGAACGATATGTCCTTTGATCAACATTAGGTGAGATATCATCTCTGCTCAGCTTGCAATCAACCACCATAGGTGTGCTGACTGTAGAGGAATCTTCCATCTGAAATTTTTTCAGTATCTCTTTCAAATATTTTTCTTGAGAAATAAAAATTCCTGCAGAGCTTTGTTTTACTTGTAAGCCCAGAAAATATGACAGTTCTCCTATCATGGACATTTCAAATTCTGTTTGCATAGAATTAGAAAACCAATGGACAGATGATTCATTAGTACAGCCAAAAATAATATCATCTACATAAACCAAAACAACTAGTAAGTTATCACCTTCAGACTTAATGTAAAGGTTACTGTCAACAATACCTTTCTTGAACCCTTTTTCTTGTAGAAATTTGTCCAGTCTATAATACCAAGCTCGTGGTGCTTGTTTTAGTCCATATAAGGCCTTCTTCAGCTTACAAACATAATTAGGATTGTCTGTCAATGATAATCCTTCAGGTTGCTCCATATACACTTCCTCTAGATCTCCATTAAGAAACGCTGACTTAACATCCATCTGATAAACTTTGAAGTTCTTATGACAAGAATAAGCAAGAAACATTATGATAGCTTCCAATCTTGCCACTGGTGCAAAAGTTTCATCAAAGTTCTGACCTTCAACTTGTGCATATCCTTTACAGACCAATCTGGCTTTATTTCTAACAACTTGTCCTTTTTCATTCATTTTATTCTTGAAAACCCATTTGGAACCTATTACATTCTTATCTTCAGGTCTGGGGACAAGCTCCCAAGTATTGTTCTTCTCAATTGGATCAAGCTCTTCATTCATTGCTCTAATCCAATCTTCTTCTTGACTAGCTTTCTCAAAAATTTTAGGTTCAGTCATAGATAAAAAGGCAACATGAGATTGTTCTGAGTCTTTAATCAGTTTCCTTCTTGTCTGAACTCCTTCATTTATATCCCCAATTATCTGGTTTTCAGGATGATTCTTTCAAATATTTCTGAGAGGAGATTTTGCTTCTTTCTGTTGATTTGTATCAGTTTGAATGTTCGTATCTTCATCTGATCCAGACTCTTCTCTTTCTGATCCTTGGACCTGCTCTTCTTCATTTTCAACTGTATCTTCTATTCCTGGTTCAACACTGCTTACATTTCTGATTGAGATTTCTTCATCGACTTTTATATCTATACAGTCAACAAGTTTTTGCAGTCTCTTATTGTAGCATCTGTACCCTTTACTATTTGTAGCATAACCCAAGAATATACCTTCATCAGCCCGGTCATCATATTTGCCTATATTTTCATCATTGTTCTTGATATAGCACTTACTCCTGAAAACTTTAAAATGCTTGATTGAAGCAGGTCTTCCAAACCAAAGTTCATAAGGGGTCTTGTCACTGTGTGGTCTGAGATGAGATTTGTTAAGGATATGAATAGCTGTATGAATTGCTTCCACCCAATATGTCTGAGGTATGTCCCTCTCATTCATCATTGATCTTGCCATTTTCTGTACTGACCTATTCTGCCTCTCAACAACTCCATTTTGTTGTGGATTCCTTGGAATTGTGTATTCTCTTTTGATCCCTTTCTTATCACAGAACTCTTTGAAGTTCCCTGAACTAAACTCTCCTCCTCTATCTGACCTTATTGCCTTTAACCTTTTTCCTATTTGATTCTCGGTCAAAGCTTTAAACACTTTGAATTTTTCGAGTGCTTCATATTTTTCTTTCAAAAAGGCAACCCATGTTAGTCTAGAATAGTCATCAATAATCAACATAAAATAAGTTTCTTTTCCTGTACCTTCTTTCCTTGATGGTCCGCATAGATCCATGTGTACTAACTGGAAAGGTTTTTCTGTTGAGGGAAAGTTTTTAGATTTGAACTGGGTGCGAGTAAGCTTTCCTATCTGACAAGATTTACAAACAGAGTCATATGGATTTGATATCTTCGAAAGATATTTTACTGCCCCATTGTTTCTGAGTCTGATTATGTGATCAAAATTTAGGTGACTGAGTCTCCTATGCCATAGCCAACTTTCATCATATTTTCTTAAGTGACATTCTTCTTCTTCTTCTTTTAAAACATAGACATTGTTTTCTGTTCTTATACCTTTTGCAACTAGCCGACCTGAATCTATAGTTTTTATTTTACAGTCTTTAGAGGTAAAAACAACTTCACATCCTCGGTCACAGACTTGACTAAGACTAAGCAGATTATGCTTCAAATCTTCTACCAGTAGCACATCTTGAGCTTTTCTTTTTCTGTTACTCAGACTTACAATTCCCTTACCTTTTACCTTTCCTGGTGCATCATTTCCAAAAGTTACATTTCCTGATTTGCTATCACTTAGAGTTAAAAACTTACTTCTGTCTCCAGTCATGTGTTTGGAGCATCCACTGTCAATATACCAGGGATTCTTCTTCCTTTGAGCTGATAGCACTAGTCCACACTTGTCATCTACTTTCTTTTTCCAAACTCTGAAATTTTCAGTCGTGGGGATCAAATCTGAACTGTATTTCCTTAAGCGACAGTCAACGGCTTTATGACCATAATTATGACAGTTGTAACATTCTGGTTCACCGAATAATAGATCATAACGATTGTTATGCTCATATCTGTTGTTGTGATTCACCTGTGTCCTTCTCCCAGTCATCCCATGATTTATAATCTGTGATTGGTTGTTGCTTGGCTGTCTCAATCTTTGTTGTGGAAGATAGTTATTCATTGAATATCTCAATTATTCATATCTAAATCTCAAAGAACAGTTTATAGCTTTGTGACCAAAATTAGAGTAGAAAAAACAATAACCATAGAAAAAATCTTTGTACCTTGAAAAAGTTTGTCTTCTTTGAGGAGATCGATTTCCTTCATGCTGATAAACTTTCTGGTCTACAAATTCAGTTCTGGGGCTTTCTCTTTCATTTCTTCTTGATGACTGATTTTCCTTTTTTTGTTTCTGCAGAGTGACTGTTGTCAATGTTTGAGGATTTGACAAACTTGATAGATTCTATATTACTTGGATGATCACTACTTGATCCTTTTTCATATCCCAATCCAGCTTTCAACTTTGAATTTCTTTGTTGATTTAGAATGGAGGTTAATTCTTCTGAGGCTTTAATACTTGGCATATTTTGATGATACAATCCTTTGAATTTCTCCATTTATTTTCTAGTTTTTACTATCTCTTCTTCTAAGGATTCACACCTGACTTTCTTCTCTGACAATTGTTGTTTCAATATGTCTTCTATTTTCTTTGCCTCTTCTAATTCCACTTTCAGCAGAGCAAAATCTTCATCAGGTTTTTTACTGTCTTTCTCAAACTGTGTCAACAATTGTTTTTGCTTTCTATTCTTAGTTCTGAGTCTATCAATTTCTTCCAGTGCACTAATCAGTTCTCCTTCCAAATCAACCACAACTTCTTCATCATTATCATCGTTTCCTGTGCTTTTATTATCATAATCCTTTTTGGCCATAAGCATGAAGTCATTTTCCTTATCTTCACAGGATGAGTCACTATCGGTGTCTTCTGAGGAATTGTCATTATTTGCAACCAAACTTTTCTTCTTATTAAATTTCTTATATTTGTACTTATTTTCATCATCAGAGTTCTGGTCCTTTTCCTGATGGGGACACTTAGATGCAAAATGACCTATCTTACCACAGTTAAAGCATTTGAAGGGCAACTTCCCTTGATATTTTCTTGATCCTTTCTTTAACCTTCTCACAAATTTTGCCTCAATATCATCAAATTATGAATCAGTATTCTTGTCTGCTTTAAAAGATGCTTCTCTAGTACTGGATTTATCTTTGTTGATCCTCATTTCATATGCAGTTAGAGTTCCTAGAAGTTGATCAATGGACAGAGTTTTAAGATCATTTAATTCCTCTATTGCAGAGACTTTTGGATTAAATTTTTCAATAAGAGATCTTAAAATCTTCTGAACTAAGAGTGAGTCATCAAACTTCTCACCAAGACCCTTCATGGCATTTACAAGTTCTTCAACTCTTAAAAAATACTTGCTAATTGTTTCATCTTCATTCATCTTTAGTTGTTCAAACTTCAATCTGTATGTTTGAAGTTTGGCATCTTTTACTTTCTCATTTCCTTCATAACTGCTAATAAGTTTATCCCACATTGCTTTGGCAGTATCAAGATGCATCACCTTTACAAACTCAGCTTCAGCAAGTCCATTCAGAATAGCATTCATTCCCTTAGCATTAAAACTGAACTCTAACTTATCATCCTTGGAGGCTAGCACAACAGGTTTTGTATATCCAGTCTCTACTACATCCCAAACATCAGCACCCAAGGCCATTAAGTATGTTCTCATTCTAATCTTCCAGAAGCAAAATTTGTTTCATCAAACAGAGGAGGCTTAGAGGCTAAAGTCCCTTCATGACTTGTCATGTTTAAGCTTACAGATCTACCTTTAAATAAAAGGAACCCGCTCTGATACCAATTGTTGAAATTACTAAAACAACTGAGAGGGGGGGTGAATCAGTTGTTAATGAGCTTAAACAACTTTATGCCTATTAAAACATTATTAATATTTCTTCAAGTGATCATCAACAATATACAACATATGAACATCAAGAGTAAATCACATCAGTCACACATAGAGTATACACAGAGACAGATTTTCACGAGGAAACCCATAAAGGGATAAAACCTCTTCTTCTTCAAAATGATAGGCAGTCTTTTAAGTTCTGTACATCATCTCTAATTAAGCATCAACTCAATGTGAGGCTGCTACCTCTATTTTACAAGCTGCAACTTGTTTGAGAGCACCAACTCTCTGGTTTCTCTAGCACCCACTAGAAGGAAGCACCAACTCCCTATATGTTCTAGCACCAACTGAATGGAAACACCCACTTCCAGTTACACAGGCTCCTACCTGTATAACAGAGAACACCTATTCTCCCTTGCACCACCCTGCCACCCTAGTTTCTTTGGCTACAACCAGATGGAAGCTACAATTTCCTATGTTCAAGCTTCCACTTGAACCTCTGAGGACACCAGTCCTCCCGAGCACCTCCCAACCTCCCTAAAATATCAAATAATGAATACTCAGACAACTACATAGATAAATCAATTCTTACCAATCTTTCTCTGTATCTGATCTTCAACAAACTGTGCTGCAATTCTTCTCTTCTTCTGTTTGTTTAGCAGGTCTTCTCTGCATCAACTTTCTCTGTCATTATTCTCTGCTTCTGCTCTATCTGTCATTCTGCTCTGCTTCTGCTCTGTGCTTCATCTCACTCTGCACATTTGCTCAATCTCTTGCTATGCCTTTGCTCATTTTCCTTTTCTTACTGTTTATTCATTTTCCCCTCAGAACAGCCAACCAGACACAACCTGTCTCATTTTCTTCTATTCACCCACACGACGGTTCAGATTCCCATCTCCTTTGGCAAAAACAATGACAATTGTCCCTGTAACTGAAACGTTAACTCATTCACAATCACGAGTCCGTTTCACTTAACATATTCATAACAGAGGAGTTAACCACAAGAAAGAATGGTAACCCTCTGATCATAATCAAGCTTTATCCACACCGTTGGATGACCTTTATTATTCTTTCCGTTTAAGTCAGGTTTCGGCATTTTGGCTTTCCTGTGCCCAAGTGTCTTCGACACTTCATGTCGTGATCTCCGAAACTCCAAACAGGAGCTTATCTGGACTGACTCTTTCTCTTCCCGTGACCAAGGGCTGTGACCACAGCTTTATGCATAAGGTGCTTTCGCGATTTCGCACATCGCAAATTCGACATGCCTGATGTTCAATGTTCTTGTCAATACCAAAACCTGATCCCCGAAATTCCGTAAAGAAGTCGGATCAACGATCCAGATCATATCTAGATCTGACGGTTCAGATTACGTCGGGATATTACTCATCGTGATTTCGACACTCTGGACAATCGATGTTTTTGTCACCTCAAATTCCCGATTCTCGATACTCCGTAAAGAAGTCGAATCAACGGTCCAGATCACTTCTTGATATGACGGTTTCTATTACATCGCGATTTTGCATATCACAATTTCATAATACATGTTGCATAGTTTCTTCTACCTCTCCATATCGCAATTCACAAAACTCCGATAAGAGACTAGATCAATGGTCCAGGTCGCATCTTGTCTTGACGGCTGTGATTGAATCGCAATATTGCATATCACGAAATCGGGATCCTTGTTGCACTTGTTTCTTTTCCTTTTGGAGTCGCGATTCGTGAAACTCCAACACGGGCTGTGATCGACGATCCAGGTGTGATCTTGACTCAACGGCTACGATTGAGTCGTGATATCACATATCGCAAAATCGAGATCCTTGTTGCATTTGTTTCTTTTCCTTTTTAACTTGTGAATCACGAAACTCCGACACAGGCTGTAATCAATGGTCTAGATTCATTCTCGATTCAATGGCTGTGATTGAGGCGCAATTTCGCATATCGCGAAATCGAAAGTCTTGTGGATGATATAACATGACTTCTTCAACTCTCGATCCCCGAAACTCCAACAAGGACTAGGATCTACGGTCCAGATTCATTCTGGATTCAATGGCTACGATTGAATCGTGATCTTGTTGCAACGGGATTCCTGTCTAATACAAACTTGCCATCAATGACAACCATTTGTTGTCTGTTCAATATGTGCCAACAATCTCGCTGTCTGTTCAATATTTGCCAACAGACCAAATATTTTAGTGGTCGAGGTCATACTGGTATTATTCATCACTTCCCTTACCGAAAAGGAATGAAAACAAATTCTAGACACCAGGTATTGCATTAGCAAGTTGCGTACCCAAAGTTTTTTATTCTAGAGAGGCAGTTTCCTAGCATGTAGACAAATATGATTATAATCATAGGATAATCCAACTCCAAGTATAATATCCTATTTCTATATCACCACTAGTTTTTAGAAGAATGTTAAAACTTCTCGAGCCAACAATCATGTTCAAAGGAAACAAAGCCAAAATCTTTTTCAAGGAAAGAAAAAATGGACTGGAACTCCTACAAAACTATCTTGAAGATCCTGCAACAACACCTGAAGACATATCTAATAATCAAGTCAGTCTATTGAAAAAGCCTTATTAAGAGATAGCATGGATTTTCGCTAGAGTGAAATGTCAAGACTCTACAATAACTATTCCTTGGTTGGATCTTTATAGTTATATTTCATAGCTCATGAAAAAACAATCTTCGACTGGGAAAAGATTATTTCTATAGAAATCCTATAGAAATCTCTTTGCAATTACCAA
>ML812129.1:19178-38733 GCA_009831015.1 Picea engelmannii
GGGGTGAATCAGTATTGAGCACCTTTTACCATTTTCAACCACAACATGTAAACATTAAGTTATCACTAATTTATCACTTAACGATTGCATTCAAGATGTCATAAACATATAACCACATATGCACAATACACAAGAATTTTACGTGGAAACCAAAATGGGATAAAACCACAGAACGATTTTCTTATATCATGTCAATATTACATTCATAGGAAGCACCAACTTCCAATATTTTCCAGCGCCAACTAGAAGGAGGCTCCAATCCCCTAGTTTACAGACTCCAACTTGAAGGAAGCTATGACTGCCTAGATTCTCCAGCTACAACTAGAAGGAGGCTCCAACCCCCTAACTTTACGAGCACCAACTCAAAGGAAGTTGCAACTCCCCTACAAGCACCAACCTAATATTTGAAGACACCAATATTCCTGTGCACCACCCAACCACCCTTGTTTCTTAGGCACCAACCTGAAGGACACTTCGATCTCCTGTCTTGTACCACACTACCACCCTTAAATATATAAGAGAATCAACCTGTCACTGACACTGCCACTATCTCTGTCTCGTTCACTGTCACTAATACATCATCATCATCAAACTGGGTCCACATAGACTCTCACTGTCACTGTCACTATCTGTTTCATTTTCTCTATCACTATCATTGATACATCATCATCATCAAATTGGGTCCACTTAGAAACTGGGTCCACATATAAACCCCAACATCACTTCTTAAATCTGCATACAAGGCTGCTCAAAATTGTACCTCAAATATGAAAAGTTGTAATATTCACCACGAGCTCAATTTTCCATTTCTAATTCTAAAATTTCTATCTGAGGTACTTATTTATGTATTGTCAAGCCTCTGAAAATTTCATAGTCTGCAAATTCCCAGAAAAGAAGTTATAGAAAAAATTCCAAGCTGACTTGTTTGAAACATATGTCAGGACCATTCAGGAACTATGAATCCCATAGAGCATATCTCCAAAATTTTTGAGAGAAAAAATATGAAATTTTAACCACATATGCTATGAGATATTTCTTCCATCTCAAAATTTTAGGTTCTGGAACTTCTCAGAACAAAAGTTAATGTGAAAATGGAAAACCTTCCTGAATTTTGGCCTATTCTAGAGACTGAACTTGTACAACATGCCACACACTCAATATTTGATATCTGATTCTGAAATATGCACAAAAGATACTAAAGACTATATTCTATCCATTGCAATTGGTATCATATAATGTGTATCCTCTATGAATAAGTTATGATTTTTTTACCTAGAACACCTGTTTGAGACTAGTTTCAGGACCAGTCAAAAACCCAATATTCCACAGAGTGTATCTCCAAAAGTAAAATGACCTAGAAGCTAAAATTCGTACCACAGGTACCTTGATATGTCTTCTCAATATCCTCCAAGTTTCGCTATCTGAATCATTCTATAAAAAAATTTATAGCAAAAATGGAAAGATGACCTTTAAAGAACATACCTTAGAACAACTCATCACAAGGCTTCATATTCCATTGGAATTTCTCCCTTCTTCACTTCATATTCCCTTTGAAATTCGTTACCTCAGATCTCCTTTGTTTACCTCAGAAGTCACTTGAGTTGTTGTCACAAATGAACTCCTAGGTGCCTTATTTATACTAGATTTGGAACCCTCTTTTTAGGGCCGACTTGACCCAAATAAAATTCAATTTAACTTTTAATGATTATTCCATTGGGGCCGAATTTATCAATAATATCCTTAATATTTATTTTAATATTCATTGTAATGGGGCGACTTGTAACTTCTTGTTTGCAACAATTTTTAGGGACTGCCTTGTAACTTTTTGTCCTTAGATCTGGGGCTTCTTCATTTTCTTTTGGGGCTTCATATTTAAGAGGTCATATCTCCTTAAACACGAGGAACCACGTGGCATACCACCTACCATTGGAAATGACATGATGAGGAATATCCATATATGAGGGTTTTGCATGCAATTAAAATGTCCTTAATCCTATTTTTCTGGAAACAACTTTGGGCTTCATGACCACACCTCTGGGGCCTCTTAACCACTTAAGCATATTTCCAGGGCTTCTTGTATACTTCTTCAAAGTGTCTTCCCATGAGGGCCATGATTAAAGCTACGCCATAAGGGGACCACCTTAGATACTTCTTCAAATACACCCATTACTTCTAGAGGATTCTAGAGTTCATCTAGGGTTGACATCAATGAAAACCAATTTTCCAACAATCTCCCCCTTTGACATTGATTTCAACACTCATGCTCCTCTTGTGACCATTTATCCTATTGTCTTCATGTGCTTCCCATGTATTCATTATTTTGTTCTTTCTCTTCTCATGTTTCTCTCCCCCTTTGACATCAATGAAAAATGATAACTCTTACTGAAAATATACCTTCTTTTGATAATCTGTCTCCCCTGTTTTCTTTACAAGATGTCATGTAGATCAATGTGGGGCTTTGTATGCATGCTTCCTTTCCTTTCTTCCAGGGATTCTTGACCATTGGTGCTTCCTATTATTTAATCCAATGACTTATATCAAAAGCATTCATGTTAAGGTTCCTTCATCACTTGACTTAAAGTTTTCATGGCTTGTCATGTCTTGTTGGCCCTCGACCAAGTTTTGGGGAAACTTTGGTTAGTTTTGGCCCACTTTCGGACTTCGACACGATGGTCGAAGAAGGAGCGCCTAGGTGGAGCTAAGATCGTGGATCTCACTTATTTTGCGAGCTATGTGGACCCAGTAAGGGGTCCTATAGGGTTTTGTAACAGGTTTATGGGTTGTCGACCCGTGGGTTTTCCCCATGTTTAGGCCTTATTGTAAGGGTTTGTAAGTATAAATAAAGGGGAATGTATGGTAGAATGGGAGAAGTGAATGCAATTATGTGTGGAACAGTAGCTCTGTGCACAGAGTGTATGTGGTCTAGGCTTTGTGCTCGACTGTGATTTTGTAGAAGATGTTAAGTGTTGTGATCGAGGTTGTGGCTCTGTGCAATTGACCTATTTTTGGAAGGCAAAGAAGGATTATCTAGGGATTAGTGCATAGATCTCATGTCTTGTGCGAAGTTTGACTCTGTGGCTTAATGCACATGAGTGACTGAATGCATGATCTTGGCGAATAATAAAGAGGCAAAGCGGTTTGTGGGCATACCCCACCCTGGGGTGAACCACATATATTTGATGTCTCATGGTTTGCTTTGTGATGTGTTATTTATGCTATGAATTTTCTTAGTTCTTTGATTATTATGTGTAATAGATAGATCTTTTGTTGTTTAAGTACTTTACTTATGTTAAGGGTAAATGAATGCTAGATTTAACTTATAGTGCTAAGTGCTAGGTGCTCAGGATATATAATCATTTGTTGTTACTGCGTCGATCTATATTTGATTATGCTCTGAGGTGTTAATAAGGATAATAAACTAATTCATGTCACTTCCTGAGTGTTAACAAAATATTATGCAAAGTTCTCTTATCACAAATTCATGTCCCAACCTGGTTACATACACCTGTGTCCTGTAATACCCCCTGCTTCTACCTCGGGTGAGACTCTGTCTTCTTCACAGGTGTTTCCGAAAGGGTTTTGTTGGTGCATTGTTAATCTTTGAAACCTGGGTCTGCCCTTGTGCCAACAAATGGTTCTGTTGCCGGGACCTGAAAATGTGATTGATGGGAACTGAAGTAAAGAAAAAGAGAAGCTATATGTGAAGATCTGCTGCTAAAGTGCGTTGTACTCTATTTGACTTGCGAAGCTTTGTGCCAAGAAAGTAAGTTGTTCTAAAGAAAATAGGTAAGATCCTAAAAGAATTAATCTTTGTGCTTTGGTAAAAGAAAGATAAGTGAAATTTTTTTGTTTTGAAAGCATGAATTTAAGTATGTTTAATAGATTATGTCCTAGTTTGAAGGCTAGGGCGTAGTTGAAAGAAAGAGGTTATTTGAGTAAACTTAATGGAAATAAGGAAAAATATGTTATTCCTATGCATAGAAAGAGTTTTTGGACTAATAAGTGGATGTGGGAACCTAGAAAGAATTTTTGTAGATTATAGGTCCAACACTATGATCCTAGGGGAAGTGTGCAGTACAAAAAATATTGGGGAACATTTAAGAGAAAAAGAGGATTGAATTTGTGTTACAACTGCAGAAGGCCAAGACATCTTGCTAAGTAATGTCCTGAAGTAGGCCTTATTTGTCTTTGTTGTAAGGTTGTTGGTCATGAGTTTGAGGATTGTCCAAGGATTATTGCTAATGTTGAAGGGATGAACATAAGACAAGAAAAATATGAAGAAAGTAAAGAGACTAAGGGAATGTTAGAAAGTCATAAAGAGAAAAGGTCTGAGGAAGTTCAGACTACGTTATTACAATTGAACGAAACGATGGATGTTCATAAATATGTCAGTTTACCAGAAAGTATGAAATCAAAACAACGCATAAGTGCAAGAATAAAAGAATTTGACATAGATTGTATAGTCTTGGATGAAGAAACACAAGTGAATATTATGACAGAAGAAACTTGGAAAGTTTTGGGAGAGCCTGCTGTGGTACCTTCTTTAGGAAGGATAGGCTTGTTTAAGGGAAATATGATAACTTTATGTGGAAGAGTAACTACTGTACCTGTTATTGTTCATGGAACATCGACTAAAAAAGAATTTGAAGTCATCAAGTTTGTTGGGGATAATGCCCCTTTCCCACTTTTTTAAGGTAAGGATTGGATTGAGAAGGATCAGATCAAAAGGAAAGCAAAGGAAGAAGCTATAGAAAATAAAAAGAAAGAATTAAGGGATTTCATAGCTAGGAAAATAGATCGACTAATAGAAGACCGAGAGGATAAGTCGAAGCAACAGAGAAAACTAATAACACGGGAGGGACATAAAGAAAAATAATTATCTATCAAGTTTGAAAGAATGAAAGAAGGTTTGAAGGACCTATCTATCCAAGAGAGAAGCATGCCCACTCAGGAAATGTTAAGAAAAGGGATATTAACTTCAGAATCTTTGAGGGTACCTCAACAGTGCAAATCCACTACACTAGGGGAAGATAAGAATAAAAATCGAAAGAGGATTCCAGAAATAGTTAAAGAGACTCAGATAATAGGAAAGAAGGCAATGAATCTCAATAAAAAGAAGGATAAGTTGGAAAATCTACAAGAAGTTACAGAAACCAGATGGAAGACTTCGCAGACTGGAACCTCACATGAGGTAGGTTTGCAGGATTTAAACCTCGTTGGAACAACAGATCCGTCAGATTTGGAATTCACCTTGGTGAAGTTATATGACTGTTGGAGGCACCCCAACGGTTAGAATAACACTCCATAACAGTTAGAAAACACATTTATGGGCTTATGGACTGCTTTTGGACGTTGAGACCACAACATAACAGATAGGTGCCCTCCAGGGTAAGGTGATGGAAGTAACCTATAAGTTACAACCTGTGTAGGACAAAGCTTGCAAGGTGTTTGAGGAGATAGACAACCAAAGTTCATAGCTATAACAAGTAGTTGCAACAGTAGAACATTGCCTGAAAGGGCCTATTACAAAACAAATAGTCCAGGAGCTCGCTGAGCAGGAGGCTTAGGCGAGGCAACAAGTCAAGTTAAGCTCGAGGATTTTGAAGCATAATTGTCCATAAATGAGTGACTCGGGATGAGTCACAAGTGAGTGTTGGGGGCATGTTGGCCCTCGACCAAGTTTTGGGGAAACTTTGGTCAGTTTTGGCCCTCTTTCGGACTTCGACATGATGGTCAAAGAAGGAGCGCCCAGGCGGAGCTGAGATCGTGGATCTCACTTATTTTGCGAGCTATGTGGAGCCAGTAAGGGGTCCTCTAGGGTTTTGTAACAGGTTTATGGGTTGTCAGCCCATGGTTTTTCCCCATGTTTAGGCCTTATTGTAAGGGTTTGTAAAGTATAAATAAAGGGGAATGTATGGTAGAATGGGATAAGTGAATGTAGTTCTGTGTGGAACATTAGCTCTGTGCCCAGAGTGTATGTGGTCAAGGATTTGTGCTCGACTGTGATTTTGTAGAAGGTGTTATTTGTTGTGATCGAGATTGTAGCTCTATGCAATTGACCTATTTTTGGAAGGCAAAGAAGGAGGATCTAAGGCTTAGTGCACAGATCTCCCGTCTTGTGTGAAGTTTGACTCTATGGCTTAGTGTACAACAGTGACATATTGTATGATCTTGGCGAATAATAAAGAGGTGAAGTGGTTTGTGCACGTAGCCCCACCCTAGGGTGAACCACATATATATGGTGTCTCATGGTTTTCTTTGTGTTGTGTTATTTATGTTATGAATCTTCTTAGTGCTTTGATTTTGGTGTGTAATAGATAGATCTTTTGTTGCTTAATTACTTTACTTATGTTAAGGGTAAATGAATTGTATATTTAACTTATAGTTCTAAGTTCTCAGGATATATAATCATTTTTTGTTATTGCGCCGATCTATATTTGATTATCCTCAGTGGTGTTAATAGGGTTAATAAACTAATGCATGTCACTTCCTAAGCGTTAACAAAATATTCTGTGAAGTGCTCTTATCACAGATTCATGTCCCAACCTGGTTACAGACACCTGCATCTTGTAAACCCCCCTGCTTCTACCTCGGGTGAGACTTTGTCTGCTTCGCAGGTGTTGCTGAAAGGGCCGATAGTCGGGTTTTTGTTGGTGCGTTGTTAAGTGTTGAACCCTGGGTTTTCCCCTGTGCCAACATGTCTTCACTGAGATGACATCAATGACATAATCATTCAACAAATTTCCCTTGACGACATGACTCCTCTTGAGAGTTTATCCCTCTCTGTCTTGTTATTCCTTTCACAACTTTCCTTCTTGTGACTAGCTGGTTCAACATGTCAATATGCTTCTTTTCTGAGTCATATGCTTTCATCCACTGTCATGTATATTCTTTGTTTCATGTCAATTATTGTTTTCTAGACCTGCCAAATATCTCATGAATCCATCTCTATCTATATGTTACAGAACTATCCATGACTCTACTACTCCATTGCACATAATTCATACTAATCTGTCAATTTAATTATTCTGATATATTCTTTGAATCTACTGCACTTATCACCACATATTCCTGCTTCTCAAGTTGAATCAAATATGTCCATTAGTTTTCTCTATATTTAAATCAAACTCTACAAGTCTGCAACAATTACACATTCTCAAATCTATAATGAATATATCCATACTTGAATACATCCTTGAAATCTTTTATACGATCGTGAATCTCATATATCCTTCAAGCAAGACGCAATCATGCTTCTACAATCACGAGCTATGTGTCCATAGTTGTGGCATTTGTAACATTCAATATTGTAGGGAGTCATATAAACATCCCTTGCTTGAACATTTATTACATATGATCTGCAATCTACAACTTTATGTCCAAAGTTATTACAAGTAAAAAAATAACCAAGAAAAAAACTTTGATACCTAGAAGCAACCGATCCTCTTTGTGATGTAGTCCTTCTGAATTCATGCCTTAGCTGATCATGATATTCTCTTCTATTGTTTCCTTCACAATGATTGAAACTTATTTGATAACTGGAGGTAGAAGGTCTTCTTCTGCATTCATTCTTATTTGGATCTTGTTGACCAGGATCCCTTCCTTTGAGAATATCTACATAATTCTTAGCCTTCTCTTCATTCTTTTTTCCTGGTATCCTGGAACACTTCTCTTCAAATTTCTTTACTGGTGGTGTGGAACTTCCTCTTTATTCAATGCTCTTGTTGGGATTGGCATTTCCATATTATTTGCATGAGGTCTCATGAATGAATCCAAGACCTGATTTATTAAATGGTGACCTTTGAAAGCTAATAATATCTTCTAGTACTTGAGAGCTCTTGAGCTTGTCAACTTTAACCCTCAATGAGACAACTTCTTCTTCAAGATTCTCACAATCTTCTTCTTTCATCATCATCTGGATATTCATTACTTCTTGCGTTCTTCTCACTTCTTCAAGTTTGGTTTTCAAGGACATGATTTTTTCTTCAAGTCTTATTTCTTATTGAATTAATTCTACTTCAATCTTGTTTAAGTCCTCGGATCTTTCCATAAGGTGACTTGTCATAATTTCTTCTCTCTTCCTAGATTCTTCTCTTAGTGACACTATTTCGGATTCCAAACACTTGATCAAGATTTTATGAGAATAATGAAATGAATATAGATCTACATTATTAACACAAAGATACAATTAACAATAACAAAGATACAATAAAAACTTGGCTTCTATTCAATAAGGAAATATGATGAAACTGTAAAATGTAGGCTGAAAAAAGCTTGCTATAATGGTGGCAGCTTATCTATGAGAAGAGATGTGACAACTGCACTCATTCGCAAGAAGATGATTACAATGAGGCTCAAAAATACTTTTTACATAAAAAATGAATGCCAAAACCATAGACATCCAAAAACCTAACCCTAGGAGATGAAGCGCCAAAAGTCATGTGGGCCCTGTTGGGGTAAGTTGATACATCAACTTCTAAGGGTCATAAATTTTGTATACAATCTTCGTTTTAGGCGCACGATATCCCGTTGGAAAGGTCTATCTGAGGAATAGACATTATGCTATCACTTTATGCCTCCATCTACAATGTGACTATGGCAGGTCCAAAAAACATTGTTTAGGGCCTCAAAACGACCCTAGAAGTTCAGGACCCAAAAAGCTAGAAAAAAACTACCAAAATGA
This sequence comes from Picea engelmannii, assembly GCA_009831015.1. Taxonomy (NCBI): domain Eukaryota; kingdom Viridiplantae; phylum Streptophyta; class Pinopsida; order Pinales; family Pinaceae; genus Picea; species Picea engelmannii. The sequence goes on from ML812129.1 coordinate 27,862, forward strand.
ACATTGAAACTGCCAAGATGAAATATGTATGTGAGCCAATTGGAATAGGTGGGTGGCCACCGATATCCACATGGATCAACACAACTTCTCTTTCAATTGATTTTTGAGTGTTTCTTCAACCACTTTGGCTTCTTCCAGCCAAACCTTTAGATTTATGATAATCTACTGGATCTCTTCAGAATTTTTGGTAGCATTTTGAGAAACTTCCTTTAGCTTAATCAATTCTTCCTCGAGATTTTTTTTTTCTTCCTTTCTCCTTTTAGATCACTTAAAGCACTGATTAGTTCTGCCTCAAGATTCACTATGCCTTCTTCATAATCTTCTTTGTCATTTTCAAGTTCTTCTTGTTCTATCTCAATATATTCTTTATTTTGATGTATGGGCTTTGTGATAAGATGAGATCCTTTAGAGTAGAGATTATGTAGCTTATCCCAAAGATCTTTGGCCGAAAATAATTGTCCCACTTTGTCTTTTACTGGATCAGATAATCGTTCCAGGATCAAATCCATTGCTATTTTTTTTGTTCCTTCTTAATTCCTTCTTGTCTACAGTCTTCAGAGGTTTCTTTGAAGTGGTGTATCCTATCACAACTGAGTACCAAACATCATACCCTTGTGCATATCAAAATATTTTCATTCTTGAGCTCCATATCTCGTAATTATGACCATTAAACATTGGCATTCCATTATCTGTGTAATCCATAAGCTACCTTCTAGTGGTTAGATTGATTCTGAAGGACTAACTATGATACCAATTATTGGAATATTCACCATTACTGAGAAGGGTGAGGGGGGGTGAATCAATATTGATCACTTCTTACCATTTTTAACCACAACATGTTAACATTAAGTTATCAACAATTTATCACTTAATGATTTCATTCAAGATGTCATAAACATATAACCACAGATACACAATACACAAGAATTTTATGTTGAAACCCAAATGGGAGAAAACCACAGAACGCTTTTCTTATATCATGTCAAGATTACATTCATAGGAAGAACTAACTTCCAATATTCTCCAGCACCAACTGGAAGGAGGATCCAACACCCTAGTTTACAGGATCCAACCTGAAGGAAGCTAAAACTCCCTAGATTCTCCATCTACAACTGGAAGGAGGATCCAACCCCCTAGTTTATATGATCCAACCTGAAGAAAGCTCCAACTCCCTGATTTACCAACAACAACTGGAAGGAGGAACCAACCCCCTGGATTTATGAGCACCAACTCAAAGGAAGATGCAACTCCCCTGCAGAACCAACCTCCTATCTGAAGACACCAATATTCTTTTGCACCATCCAACAACCCTTGTTTCTCAAGAACCAACCTGAAGGAGACTTCGATATCCTTCCTTGCACTACCATGCCACCTTAAAATATATAAGAGAATCAACTTGTCATTGTCACTGTCAATGTCACTAATACATCATCATCATCAAACTAGGTCCACATAGACTATCACTGTCATTGTCACTATCATTGTCTGTGTCACTATCTTTGTCATTATCATTGATACATCATCATCATCAAACTGGGTCACCTTACAAACTAGGTCCACATATAAAACCCAACATCACTTCTTAAATCAACATACAAAGCTACTCAGAATTGTACCTTAAATCTACAAACTTGTAAGATTCACCACGAGCTCAATTTTCCATTTCTGATTCTGAAATTTCTGGTACTTATGTATGTATTGTCAAACAGCTGAAAATTTCACAGTCTACAAAGTCCCAGAAAATAATTTATAGAAAAAATGCCAAGTTGACTTGTTTGAAACATATTTCAAGACCATTCATAAAATTTGACTTCCAAAGAGCATATCTCTAAAAATTTTGCGATCCAATGCATGAAATTTTAACCATAGATACTCTGAGATATTTCTTCCATCTCCACAAAATTTCAGGGTCTGAAACTTCTCAAAACATAAATTATAGCGAAAATGGAAGACCTTCCTGAATTTTGGCCTATTCTGGAGAGTGAACTTGTACAACATGCCACACGCTCAATATTTAATATTTGATTCTAAAACTTGCACACAAGATACTCCAATCTGGATTCTTTTCATTGTAATTGGATTCACATAATTTTGATCCTCTATGAATAAGTTATGACTGTTTTACCTGGAACACCTTTTTGAGACTAGTTTGAGGACTAGTCAAAAACCCTATCTTCCACAGAGTGTATCTCAACAACATCCAAGTTTCACTATCTGAATCATTCTAGAAAAAGGTTATAGTGAAAATGGAAAGATGACCTTTAAATAACATACCTTATAACAACTCACCACAATACTTAATCTTCCCATGGAATTTCACCCTTCTTCACTTCATCTTCCCTCTGAAATTCATTGCCTCGGATCTCCTTTATTTACCTCAAAACTCACTTGATTTGATGTCACAAATGAACTCCTAGGTGCCTTATTTATACTAGATTTGGCACCCTCTTTTTAGGGCCAACTTGAACCAAATAAAATTCAATTTAATTTTTAATGATTATTCCATTGGAGCCGACTTTACCAACAATATCCTTAATATTTATTTTAATATTCATTTCAATGGGGCCATCTTGTAACTTTTGTTTGCAACACTTTTTAGGGGTTGACTTGTAACTTTTTGTCCTTAGATCAGGGGCTTCTTCATTTACTTTAGGGAATTCATCTTTAAGCAACCATGTCTCTGTTGAGGAAAAGATATGAATGAATCTTACTCAAGCATTTTCAGACTTTACTTGGCTAGAGTAAAGTAGACGGGAATATCACCCTATGTTTATAGCCAACAAAAATAATATCCTAACTCACAAGTATTAATTACAAGTGCTTAGGCTAGTCTTTTATCAACAAAAAGCTTGCTGGAAATTCACTTTTTATGTATTTTTCTGAATATATCAGTAGCTGAAATAAATGTAATAACAGAAGTAAAGACACCAAGATAATAATCAAGACAATTGAGACATAAAGCAATCCTTTATTTCATTCCAATTCACCAAAGAGTCATTTTATTTACAAAATCTCATACATAAATCTTGGACCAAAGTCAAACTTAGACATCCCCAATGGAACACACAAAAGGACCTCTGATAAAAAACCAAAACTGAACTCTAAAAGCTGGATCATATTGCCATAGATTGTTGCCCACTCGACTTTGCATAATAGCCTTTGTCAGTCATGAAAACTAATTCACAAGCAGACAAGTCTACACAGACTATCAAAGATAGATCAACACCTCTAAAGAACAAGTGTCTAAATGATTTGATTCAACCATAAATATTGTTGTCTACAATAACACCCTGCTATCATAAAATAAAATTAGGTTGTGATGAATATATGAATGAATGAAAACTAAATTATCTCAACATAAACTCAAAGAGAAAACCTTAGCATGCTTCTGCTTCTATCCTCCTCTTGTCCTCCCTCTTCTTTTGCTTTTAACAAATTAGAATTGGTTGAAGTAGTTGAACCAAATCACTAGTTAAGCTAACTAAATACTCAACTAACATTAGTTAGGGGGGAAAGTAATAATCATAATAGGGTCATAAATCAATAATAACTAGTAGGTGGGCCCCCTTGTGACTCCTTTTAGTTCATAACAATCATAACATAACCATTAGTCAAGAAAACACACCTCCTTGTGCCTCCCCTCAACATATTTACTTTTAGTAATTTTAGCTCATGAAATTTGAAAATATTTCAAAATAATACTCATATATCCAAAATAAAACATGTTGTCCAAAATCCATGAAGTCAACTGTCATAAAACAATAAATAACATAACATTCAAAATTCATATTTCCCAGTCTGTGATGCAACCCTTCCTTGATTGTTGTTGTCACCTCTTGATTTTCCTGAATTTGCCTTAGGTTGGGCAGAGCCTTTAGGTTTTATCTCACTAATCATGTGAGATAAATCGTCCCTTAAATGCATCCGAGAGGAGATAGATTTATCAGAGTCATTTTAAGGGTGAGGAAGGGGAAGTAGTGGCTTTTCCTTTATCAAATGCATGGTGGGTTTCAATCCTCAATCTCTTGCTGGCATGGGAGGATTGCATTGGTGAGTGGTTAGGGGCAACTTGGACAATGGAGTTCAAAGGTGGAGGAGCAGACAAAGTCAAGTTGGGCAAGCCATGGTGTTGGGAGATAGTCAGGTGGACAATCTCTTGCAACCCATTATTTTCAGGGACCTCAGACTGTAAAGAGACATGAGGAGGTACAGGAATACCTTGTGTTTGTGAGGCTTGGAAAAGAGGCCTTTCAGGCCTAGGTCAGACTATTCCCTACCCAATCCAATCAAATAATCATGCATGAAACATTTGGCCAAGCTCTTCTAAATAAACGTCAAAATGTATAGAGAACCCGGGCCTTCTTGGGCCTCAGTTCCAATTACATCTACCTATGTTTCCTCGACCATGGATTCCTCGACTGAAAAAACTCATCCTGCATGTGTAATCGATTATCAAATAGTCTTTTAAATATCCATGCATGAAAACTCTTAAAAATAAAAAATAGATTTTTCTCATAATGTATTAGGATCATGCAATCCAATCCATACAAATTGTTTTAATGTTAATCAATGAGAAGGGAGGTGAAAACATTGTTCTGGGACAGGTGAGGGGTTTGTATTGAGCGAAAATATGATATAATGAAAGGGGGAAAAATGGTCATTGCTCAATGACAACAACAATCAATGTAATTCAACCCAAATAAAACCTTAATGCAATCTACTCAAGACACTACCACTTCATCCACTTAACACATAAATTCTCTTGGTTGTAATCAATATCAGAACAGAGAGTGAAAAAATGAATATGGGATATGTGAAGGGTTTGTAATTAGCAGAAAGTGAGATAATGAGAGGGGAAGATAACATTTAATGTTCATGAAATTAATCAAGAGGTCCATAAAATATTCTACAGTAAGAAAATATGCATCAATCAATGATCATATGACTGAGTAACAATCCATGTTTATTATTTAGCTTACTGTCCAATAATCAAATATCCAACACAGGGTTATTACAAAATAGTAAGAATTCCACATAACTTATAAGAGGTTCTGTTCCATTCATTCATCCACTTTGTATTTTATAACAATTCGCGAACAATGCTCATTTCCAATCTGTAATCATTTATATCCACCACTGCCATGTATTTCTTCAATCCACAACTATGTTTAAACATCATATTTCCAAACTAAAATTGAAGTTACTATTTCTGCAATAGATCTCATCAAAAAATAGAATGGTATTTGTTCACATATATATGCAGTGACCAAAATAATCAAAACCCCACATGCCATGCCTAAAATGACAATTAACTATACAACCAACAACCACCATTTAGACACAGGCTATGCAAAAGTAAATTTCCAAGGCAATGTAGTTCTGCCCTTGTAAAAAAAAATAGTTCAATGTGACTTAAAAATAGAATCACCTACCCAACACGATTTTCATCACAGTGGCCAATTGCAATAGATAATGCGCTTAAAACTTAGTGGGTATCACTGAGCATGAAAACAAGTCATCCATACTACACACAGTGCACAACTGAGAAAATCCCACAGTGTAACATTTCCAATAATCACACAACAACATACGACCATGATATAACTCAATACATCGTGTTGAGCTATTGATTTAGTCACCCGTGATTAACCAGGCTGCACATATTCAAGCTTATTTGACCAACAACAGAAAGATGCAGTAGATATATCCAGTCCAATAATTTACTTTGCAAAAAATCATCTACAGGACATGACATGTGTGAACAACACCAATCCCTTTTAACCAATGCAAACCATTATCCAAAACATCATAAGCACAAATACTAACGATTGTATAACAATCAACAATTCCCAATGTGGTAGGAAATCAATCAACCAAACAAGTTGTTGTAGTAGCTATGCATACCCACACATCCAATCGAGTTGGGGCAGAGCCTATTCCAATAAAAATACTGAGTATTAATATGAGGAGAGTGACTGCGTTTTGTGAAAATGCAACTGGCAATGAAGGTTTATCCCTATTATCACAGAACAGTAACCGAGTGCCAAATTATCAAGATTGTTACATAACTAACTGGACGGGTCTGTACTCAATATGGTTAACGATATACGACCATCCAACACACAAGTGGTAAACCCTACAAGCCAAGATGGTGCTCCATGTCCCCTTCGGACTTGTAGATTAATGGTTCACACTGTGACTAACACAGGACAACTAGAGACAACTTCTTTTAATGGTGACAACCTTGATACCAACAACGCATGCATAGAGGGAACCACAAATTACTCGCGGGTATATGTCAAGTCTGAGATAGGAGGGTTATCACAGAGGAGCGAGGTTCCAACCCAGTCAACAACAAAACTTAATGCGCACAGGGTGTAATCCTTGTGGTTCTTAAAGAAACCCTAGCACTAAGGTGATGGCGACGCCGAGCAAGAACATAAAATCCATTTCGTGGCTTTTGGTGGGGGAAACAACCATTTCTCAAAACAACATACAGTGGTGAAGAAATTCTTCAACCGTTAAACCCATAAAAAAAATAGAGATTGGACAAGTGAGGCATATGCATGGGGACGGTCGGCCAAGTAACTCACCAACAAAAGAACCCCAAAAAAGCCAGTAGTAACAGAGAGCTATCACCAGGAGGATTGATAACTTTTACAACTCAAAATTTAGGAAGAACCATCCATTTTTCATTTACAAACCAAAATTTGACACAGTTGCAACACTCAGGACAAACACAAACCCATACATCTAAGCTAACAATCATTTCATAACCAGAGTGAAGTCAAGAATGGCCAAATAAAAAACATACATTTTAATCAAAAGTCCTTAAGATGAGAGGTAGTCAAACGGTTCCACCCTGCTACAATTCTGGAGCATAACCAAAGCAACAAGATCGAACAATAGCTGATTAGGGTGGCGGCCAACAGGAAGGGTAAAGGTGACGTGCAGTAAATGCACGTTGCCTCCAACCACATTACATTTACTTGTCAGTACATGCCAACAAGCCCTTCATTAAAACCATTAATTTAAAATCCGCGTTGGAATCCACATCAATCTCTTGCTAATTTCACCATCCGCATCATATGCCCATTTCTAACTCAACCATATTGCATGTCAACTGTACAATCAAAGGGATCATGTATAGAATCATTACCAATAGCACGATCAACATCAACTTGTACCCTAATGTAATCACCATGCATATAGACTATATAACTCAAATAAATCACAAATCCATTAACTTCCATGCGCCACTGACGTTCATACCATATGTATATCAGCTACCAATTCCATTAACCAATGCATAACCATTGCATTATCACCTTACCAAATGTGCCACCAACATTTCAACCATAGGCATATTAGAATATAATTCAACACAATTTCATAGCCATTTTCTTGTTAGCTAGGGTTCAACAACAATCAACAAGTGTTTTCATGCATATGGTATTGCAGAACTAGATCCCTTTTCTTGCATGTGTTATAGTATTTTGCCTTTCTCTAATTTCCTTTCATATAATTTCACTAACATGTTTGTTGTGCAAGTGCGAGAAGAACAAGTACCATATATGAATAGTAGGTTGTAGTATCATGAAGGAACAACATCTCAAAGCTCAACTCATATCAACAAAAACAATATTCTCATCAACCATGTAAACTTTTGTATCAAATCACCATAACATCGAAAATGAATAGATCTGATCTTCAAAAGTTCAAGGGGGTCCCACCTACTAGTATTATTTAGTCTTATATAATAATAGGCTTTAGAAACACTTTGCAGGCGAAATTACATTGACGTTTTCAATCGTCAACAAACTGGAGACTCCACAGGGAAATTTTTTTTTAACAAATTAGAACTCAGAACTCATGGTTTCGTAGGCCAAGAATAGTAACCTCAAGAATACGCAACTCGAATGATTATGCAACAGGGGAAAGTGAGGGAATTTAATGGAAAGATGACCGAGAATTTGGGAATAACTCATGAAAAATGTTAAGTATGAGGATTTTTACCACTGTATGCATAATCATTTGACTGTAATATGCTCTTATCTTGAAAGAGGAAAACTTATAGATTTTCTCTTAAGATCTCAATGGATGAAGAAATGGCAAGAAGAAGCGAGAAATAGCCAATTCCTTGTAAGATAGAAGCGAAAATATGTAACAAACTCAAAGGCCTTTCAGAGGAGAGATCATAACAACTATGTAAGCTCGATTCTTATTGACTAACAATGCTTTTGCGGGGGTGTCACTGTGGTAGAATCGATCCAACATTCTATCTTGACCAAACACTTAAAAGATGATAAAGACAAAAATTGCAACAAAAGTAATAATGCATAAATTAAAATAGCAGCAGTAAAAGCCAGAAATAAAATGCAGCAAGAAAACAAAAATTCAACTCAGAAAGCATAAATCTATAAAGCAGAAAAAAGAAGCACAAAAATTGAAAGTAGAGCTAAGCTACTAGTATACAAAAGAATACAATCAGCAAAAAGACCTTTCACGCTGGTCCCTCACAATACTTCAAGCGATGATTGTTAGTGTTGTGGGAAAACCATTGTCTCTGTAATTCCTTTAAAAATTTGGAGTTAGTGTCCAAGTCAAAAGTAATTTGGAAATGACCCAACACTTGAAATTTTGATGTAACTATCAGCCTTTTGATGAATATGATTAAATCATCAAGATAAGGATGGAGACTGACCAATTCATCGAAATTTGTGTGTATAGGCCTTTTTAAGGCAATACTTGTATCGGTTTGGGTCTTAACCCGCACATAGGTAGAGCAATATATTTGGATGTAATAAAGGTCAATATTAATAAGGCCTTTCAATAAAATAGAATAAGGAGGATGTAAGAATACCTAATAGAATCTTCCACTTCTAGAAGGATGTTCCTCTAGATGCTTCTCTTGATAGAAATATTTAGTATAAATAAGGGTCGAGGGTATGAAAACCCTAGCTTGGAGATAATTGTAACAGAGCGTTCCTTGACTGGAGGTTGCCCCCTCGAAGAGGCCTGTGAACATTGATTTTTGAATCAAAGTGTTATTTCTGTTGTTGTTCATATAAGATTTCTGTGTTATTGTGGAGATTATGTTGGTTATATTATTGTTATTATGCCATTTCTAGCATTTTATTTATGTTCTGCATACTTTTTATATCTGGTATATTACAAGTGGTATTAGAGCACTTTCCTTGGCAGAAATTGTGGGAATTTTTTTCAGGGTAGAGACGTATTTCGACATCTTTAAGCCATAGAGATCTGTCGTTACGTGCATAAATCTGCGGTTGAGGGATTCATACACACAGGAAATACAAGTGGTTCTTAAGTGCATATCTGTTGGCCACCCTTGTAACCCCTGTTGGTACCCCTTCAAGTGGTAGCACATCAGACAACACCTGTGTACGGATCAACCTAGATTTCCTGAAGCCCTCTTTAGATAAACTGATCGGCCGCCTGACTGCTATAGTGCCACCTGCTATAGTACAACACTCGAGAAGATACTCTCTAGTACCTAGGTAGTCGGGTAGTACAACTAAGGGTACGGTCTATCCTCCTTAGTTAGTGCCCTGAGATATTGGGCCAAGTACTACTGTTGGACCCCACACGTATATCAGAGAGCTATAGCACAGGGAAAACCCTTGTCTGTAGAACCCTTGAATACCTAACCAGTGGGGGATAAAAACATAAATAAATTAAAATAGACAGGATCTATTGCCGCGCAACTATGTTCGGGTTGCCAAGTAAATACACATTTCTTTCTAGTTAAGCATTTGGGGATTTCATCACTGCAGTATTCTTCAAACCAGAGTATAATTCCGGAGGAAATTGTTTCACCATTATTTGAGACCTATTCCATTAGATTCATCTCTTTGCCCTTATCACATTCATCCATATCATTTTTCGGAAAAAAAATTTACCCCGCCCACCCCTTTTCAGTTCACCCATCCTCATGGCCCAACCTCGTAGCCAAGACCTAGAAGCTTGCTTCAACACCTTGCAATTTGGTTTCCTCGATACCCAAAAAGAAGTGAAACAACTCAGTGCTAATGTTGCCTCCATCGATACATCCATCAATACCACCATAAATACATCCATGCAGTCCTTAATGAAGGAAGTCAAACAAGAACTGACCACCTAGTTTGAATCTATCTTTGCATCACTTTGCACCAAACTGAAGATGCCTTTAGATGACCCTTTCTCTGACGCACCTCCAAATATTGAAGGTGAACATTCCTCCCATTCCCATACCTTTCAGCACCATCACTTTCAACGTGACCTATGCCTTCCATGGGTGGATGTGACCAAATTTGATGGGTCGGACCCCACTGGTTGGGTCACCCAAATGGAACATTATTTCTCTTTATACGACATTACAGATGACTTGGCCAAACTTCGGTATGGTGTTCTCCATCTAGATCAAGAATGTTGGCAATGGTGGCAATGGAGAAAAACTTCCCGTCAAGGGTATATTGCTTGGACCCAATTTGTGACTGAGCTTTATGAACGCTTTGACATTGACACCAACCATTTGGGCCATTTGACAAAGTTGAAACAATCAGGAACAGTAGAAGACTGTTGGAAGATTGGTTGTTGTCATTGATGTCAACCCTAGTCATGGGTTTTGGACCACAAGATTGATGAAGTTATTTGGACATGAAGGAAAATGAACATGTAGATAAAAAACCCATGGATGGATAGTATACATCATTCTCTTTCCGGTGGTATGTGGCACGTCACATGGATCCTCATGGTTGAGGAGAAATGAATTTTTGAAGATGACAAAGTGAATTGCACATGTAGGCCCTGAAGACAGTTAAAGAAAAGAATTACAAAATAAGAAAGTGTCAGGTCGGCCCTAATGTTAAA